>JAJHUR010090126.1:4839-24828 GCA_027495735.1 Lutjanus campechanus | reverse complement strand
AATTGAAGGCTTAATATGCACCCGACTGTGTATTTCAGCCATTTTGTAGGCAAATCATTTACAACAATTAAATTAGACTACTACTACAAATACTGTGTGAAGCAATATATCAAGGCACACATGGTTGTTTACATGTTGCATAGCAACCATCATATTTAGCAGCTTTGGCTTTGATAATGCATACTGCATCGTCACATGATGATTTGCACCAAAAGCACTAAGACAACTTGCCCCAGAGTGGCATGTGTGCTATTGCTATACTGCAAGACTTTGTATCAAAATACACCATTTCTCTGCTATATTCTGTGCAAAAATAATTACTTATTCAAGTTTTAATACATAAATAGTGCAGTTTTTTTTACTTTCATGTTGAAAAATGTGAAAATTGTTTTCCTGACAGATTACAGTGCAAAATGACTTCAGAGCAGAGAGTCGTAGGCTACATGCAACTTTATCGATAGCACCCTCTGGTGTGAGAGAGATCACCAGGGTGACAACTTATCCTTGCAACAAGATGCCCTGCTCTCCCCTAATATTAGGTGTATTGTTATAATTTTTGCACGACGGATTTCTATCTATCTATCTATCTATCTATCTATCTATCTATCTATCTATCTATCTATCTATCATCGATTTCCACTGATTATGAGAATGCATTTTAAGCGACAATTTCTTGGATTTGACAAGTGTTTATTGAGCTATATTTGTCCACAGAGAACTAATACGGCTCTGTGTTTAATATGATCGCAAGTGAATTCATTCTGAAGGGTGTCCACTTTAATTAACTGCATAAACTTCTGATTTCAAACTTTTGTCATTTTAGTTTGACTGAGCCTAACGGAAAGTTCATTTTTCTGAAAAAATATGCAGTATGATAGGGATTATGTTCGCCATTATTCCTCCAGGACCAATTAAAAATGCCCCCCGCGCAATTAAAAGTGACTGTGCGCACTTAGAAAATCCAACATTCTTTTAACCACTTCATTAGGCCTATGCATCAAAAAAACCATGCGATGCTTTCATTTCTTTCAGGAAGGCTACAGACGAGTGGGTTTTTAACACCCTTTTAAGATCACAACAAAGGCCATGCTTGACCCAACATATGTAGCAGCATGTTTCCGCTGCCCCTGCACCCCGGTGTGGCTTTCTAGCGGCCTCTCCCACTGCCGCTGCCCCGCCTGCAGCCCGCATGGGCCCGGCTCCCCTCCCGCGCTCTCCCGCTGCAGCAGCCGGCTCTGTCACACAGAGGCAGAGGTTAGAGTAGCAGTTAGACAAGGGGCCGCCGAGAAAAGAAACGCACGGGGTTTTTCACTCAAGTATTTACACGCTTGACGGGCACACCGAGTAGGCCCGGGCTTATGGACAAGAGGCTGTTAACCTGCCACTTCACACGAGCTTCAGTGCGCAGGCTGGGGAAGTGGATCAAGCTAAATGCATTCCTTTAAGTGCAGAGTCAGGGGAGGCTGGAGACATGAAACACATTGTTGGGGACGTTTATAGTCTGTTTTTTTTTTAAATGCTGACGTACAACAGTAACATAAATTAAAGCTTTGACAAAAAAGGAAATCTCTTGAGGCATATGGGGGCCATAATGTGCACTATCATTATCAAATAATTACACATGAGGTCTGTAATTAGTCCTCTTCAACATTTACACTAATTCTGAGTAGAGCTGCGACCATTAATGATTCGTTGTCAACTATTAGATTGAGCGCCATCCATGTTTTGACTGCATTTTGATAATCGGTTGATTGGTTTGAGTAATTTTTAAGACAAAAACAGTCAAAATTCTCTGATTCCAGTTTTTTAAATATGAATATTTTCTGGTGTCTTTACTCCTCTGCAACAGTAAAGTGAATACCTTTGGGTTGTGGACAAAAAAAGACGTTTGAGGACGTCATCTTAGGCTTTGGGAAACATTGATCGCTATTTGTCATGATTGTCTGACATTTTATAGACCAAACAAATGATTGATTCATTGAGAAAATAATTGACAGATTAATTGGCAATGAAAACAATCGTTAGTCACAGCCCTAACTACATAAGAATAACTGACAGAGGAGGTATTCAGGATCCATTAAAACGTCTCCAAAAGTGTTATGAGCAAAATGCACTTAAAATATCAAAATTAATGAGTGATTTAATTCTGAAAGTACATTATTCAATGTAAAACAAACAAACAAACAAAAAACAACAAAAAACAGTAATTTATTTGAATAAAGAATTAAACTTTAAATTTCTAGTATTTATTTTTAGAACACTAAAGAACACATAAACTTGAGTTCCTCTAAAGTCTTCACGTATTGTTTGAGAGTTAAACTCTCCTGAGATCCTTTTTTTAATGTGAAGAAAAGAAATATGATGAAAATTTGCTGTGTGTCTGTAATACACGTTAAAGTGAGTCATGGTGGCTTGTTTTCACAGTAATGGAAACAATGAACCATGATGAAGGTTAGTATTGGATTCTGTCAAGATTTCATAAATTCACTGGGAGCAGTTTCACATATTCAAACTGAGAAAATGCTAAAGGAAATCAGATTTGTTTGTAATTTTTGCCAGAGTTGTTGGTTCAATTTATTTTCTTAAACTTATTGAACATGTTTCCCAAGTCTGCATTAAAAAGATGAATAATAGACATATTCATGTTCTTACATCATCCCAAATGTTTCCAACAGTTTTCAAACAGAGAAATCTGTTATTTGTTCAAGGTAAAGGTGGGTTTCCTGTTAGCCTTACTTGTTTTTTGCTATAACGTCTGGGAAAACAGGATATGTCAGACAGTAAGGAAGGGAGTTGGCACACATGACGTGAATAACCTTGTTCATGAATATTACTTATACATAGATAGATTTTCATCAGCTATGATGGTGGTTTAATGAAAAAAAGAAGAAAGAAAAACTCCTATGATCCAATGCTTCACAACGTCATCAAACTACATTATTTTGTTATTGCTTTAATGTGAGAGAGACCCCTAGCGGCAGACATGATACATTCAATATATTTAGGTTAATGAACATGTTTTCTCAAGTACAACTGAATTAATATCAAGTTTATTTGACAAGAAAGGTTTATTTGTTTTGAATCATTACAGAATTACCTCAACATGTCTTTTCAAATACAGACAATTTAAAATCAGCAAAGTAACCTGCTGAGTAAAAATGAGCCATAAAATGGAAATACTAAGAACTGAAGCAGAGGAGATCAGGAGCAGTTGTAACAAGACACAAGTTAGAATAATAACAGTTATTCTGCACATGCTCGTTAGGATTCTCCCTCTGTGTCTGTGGAAGAGGAGAGGAATCATTTCACCTCGGAAGAAGTTTTCAACAAAAAACTACTTTGAGGTATGAGAGTTACTTTTTGGATGTGAAGTATTTTTCATCTTCTGTCTAAAGTTTAGACTGCGAATTTCCACTCGCATCAATTTTATCTCAAGGCTATTGCTTGGAAATGAACATGAACACACAGTGCTTATATCAGTGTTGCTAGCATAGACTGTATACATGTATATGTATATATGTACTGTTGCTAGCTAGCATACAAAATTTCCTCAGCACTGCAACATCAGGGGCTATTGTAACACTGAGTTACAACTGCCCCCGAGCCACATGACCCAAAGTAAGCACCTTGTTTGCCTGTGTTGACCCACTTTTCTGTTAGAAAACGAATATATTCCACTAAATCTAAATGTAAATGTAAAATTACTTTTAGCTCAGTTCAAATAATGAAAACCTAGTTACTACTAGAATAGTTGTCTACCCAGAAAACATGAGCCAGATGTGCACATCATGTCTATATTGCATCAGTTGGTCCAGGACCAAATCTGTACGTCTGCACGACATGCAAATCAGGTTCAATATCTGGACGCATGACTGTGAACAGTGAAATACTTTTAATTTGTGATTAAACCAATAAATAATTTGTATAAATTATTAACAACATATTTATTGTTACTGGATAGAAAGAGTGTATGGGAGACAGTTGTATGTGTTAAATTAGGCCTAAATTCACACCTGTGAATGTCAGCACTGCACGTTCAGAAGGTCCCATAAAAACTTTAATTCTCACTATAACCAAAGATGTCTTTGGCTGTGTCTTTACTCAGTGGGTTGTATTCTGCAAAAATATAAATAGACTTTTGCTTTGAATGCATAGCATGCCTCAAAAAGATCTCAACTAACATCATTAGATACTACAAAAGTAATGTAATCACTTTCAAGTAATTTATTAGTGATTGCCAATCAATTTATTAGTGCACATATATGTTTTTATATCAAATATGACTAATGTATTTCAAATGGCCTGTGTGTTATGAAGGAAAATGAAAAAACTGTTACAATTGCCCCCTGTCTCCCCTAAGTCAAAACTGCACTTGATAAAATGTACTTAGTTACATCTGGAGAAAATACTGAAAAGACACTCTGCTGTAGAAGTGTGTGATTGGTTTATCTTGCAGCCTTGCAAAAGTCACAAAGACAAACAGTCATATAGGCTAAATTTGATCAGGATTGGCTGTTTGAGGCCATGTGCTGCAAACACTTGAGCTGAAGAGGCAGAGCGAGGTCTCTCAAGCATCACTCCTCACCCGCTAGAATAACACTTATTTGTAAATGGGGGATAACCCTGCCATGGCGTATGAATATTTCAAAGATCTGAAGGGTCCCTCTCTGCCAAAGCTGTTGGCCAGCACTCAGGCAATCTCTCTCTCTCTCTCTCTCTCTCTCTCTCTCTCTCTCTCACACACACACACACACACACACACACACACACACACACACACACTCTCTCTCTCTCTCTCACACACACACACAGAAAAAAATACCGTTTTTGTGCCCCCGAGGTAGGTTGGCAGGGATTATCTTTGTTTAATGAATGGGCTACAAGTGTTCATCAACATGGCGAGATTATTGGGCTCTCTCGCTCTCCCTTCTGCAAGCCCTATAGTGGCATATAACTCCAGTGTGTGAGAGCGAGTGTGTGTGTGTGTGTGTGAGTGAGGGGGGAAAAAGACAGAGACAGACCTACACACACTGCAGCCAATTAAAATGCACTCTCCCCTGCTCTATCCCTCCACATCTGCCTCCTTTTCTCCACCGAACGAAAGGCGCAGAAAAGAAGGAAGCTCATGAATAGGCGCTCATTGAGATCACAGATGGAGTATGGCTTTCTTTTTGCTAGAAATTTGAGAAACACCATTGTCCCCAATCAAAACTCAATGTGTTCGCCTACAATGGTGCCGGCTTTGAGCTCCGCCGCTTCAATTGGCCTTGTTTTTGAAACTTGAAGTGTTCAGCACAAAGACTTGGCCCTCCTAGATGTCACCACCGCTTCGCTTCAGCCAGTGTGTGTGTGTGTGTGCGCGCGCGCTCAGAAAGAGAAAAAAAACACAATTAATATGAAGCTGTAATTACTCCCCTTCACGCCACTGCACCCATTCAGGACCCCACTGGCCCATTTATTGCTTTATCCCATGCGGCTGATAATCCGAATACCACAGGCTTTTATAAGGCCTCTGCAGCGGAGGAACATTACTATAAATGAACTGAGCAGCGAGCCGACACAGGCTGACGGCTGCGCTCATAACGCGCTCATAAATTAATGCATTAAAAATTAGGAACCATTTTTTATTCCTATTTGTTTTAAAGGAAGACATCAGTGAATAGGGTATAACAACTAATATATCACGATGAAACTTGCCCAGTTGATTACTTACATTAAGACATATTTTTATTAGGCTTCTGGTTCTCGGAAATGTTCCTGTTAAACATGCAAATGAGGCATACTAAATTAAGGTGAATTTAGGAGAAACCTACAGACGCACAAGGACAAAGTGCAAATAAACAACGTAAATGTGTATTTAGGATGTTTTCTTTCCACTAGTCTGAAAAAGGACATGTCACGGAAGCAAAATAGACCAAAATGTCAAAATTGAACTCTTAATAACGGACTTAATCAGTTATTAATAGCCTCGTCTTTATTAGCGTGTTCATATTTAGTAATAGACCTCCTGGTCACAACTGTGCGGGGATTTTTTAGTGTAGATTTCTGCCAGCCTTGTAGTTCAACAATTAATTAAAGCCAATAAGCCTTCACTAACAATTCATATGTATTAAATTACAGCTATATGTCTAATCAGATTTGCATCTGATATTTTACAGATGAAAAAGGAAAATAATTTCATTATCACATTATTATTTTGTGACATTACAGAATTGGAAAATACTTTAAATGAGCTATATTATTTTTGCATTTGAAACTTTATTTTTCTACAGCTCGTCTGACTGCTGGAGTCACATTTAAACAACTGTTTAATGAGACCAGGTGCCACAGCAGACCTGCAGTTTCTCTCCAGCAGCGCCCCCTGCTACAGTCGGACCAGGACAACAAGAGGACGGTCCTGCACTGGTTCAATGTGTTCACATTAAGAGACGCGCTGAAAGAAATGAGGTTATTTTGGAATTAACTTAAGTACATATAATAAGCTAGAGTATAGCCTATTCATGGACCGAATATAATCAATATATTTTCTTTCTGATGAATATTTCAGCATCGGACATGAGCAATGCAGACTGATTCCCAGATAGTTAGCCTATAATTTTAATATCAATCACTTAATGACACAATTAGGCTCATATGATCTATTCAGCGCAGCAGCAGCACTGAAAAGACATCAGCTGAGCTTGTTGTCTCCGACTTTTTTCTAATAAACCACACTGAAACTTCTTTTTCTTTAAACTCATAAAATGTAACATTTTTGGTCTCTTCAGCATGAAAAGGAGGAGAGCACCTAATTACTCAGGGTTGTTTTTTTTACACTAAAGACGGCGAAACTAATATAACATAGTATGTATATAAGTATATAACTAATCCTCGACTATTCAAAACAATCTTAATCAGAAAAACACACTAAAAATAATAACTTGCAGCATTTTCATGGCCTATGAATTTGTTGATAGCTAATTAAGACGTAATCCTGTCTGAAAAGGTGAATTCCGCAGAAAAACAAACAAATGTGACTTAAATCGATGTGCACGGGAATGGAGCTGCACTGGTCAAATTTCTCAGTAAATCACGATTTCTTATTTATTTTCTTTCTTTCTTTCTTTTTTTTTTTTTTTTACTTTATTTTGTGCCCATTTGTTTTGAACGAACAACACTGAGCAGACAGCAGGAGGGGGAATCAAATGTTCTGCTGTATGAACGATCAAAGCTTCAAATGCTTCATTAAAGGCTGCACACGTCTCTTATTAAAATACATTAACCCCAATAAAACTGTTCTGACAACACAGAGACAAGAGGTGCGACATGCTGGCTCTGGTCAGACTGACATACTGTGTATATACTTCCAGACAGCCTTTAAATGAGAGGACAGTTTTTCCACCTTCAAAATTTTATCACATTTTAAAATTTTATCACATTTTTTGGAGGTCGGAACAACAAGGGAAGAAATAGGGTTGGCTTTTTTGATTGATTGTAACTAATAGGTGATCCTGGTTTGATCACTGATTAATTATGGCGCTGTATTATTAATTATTAAAATTATTATTATTAATTATTATTAATTAATTAATTTGAAAAAATGATCAAGACAAACCTTTTCAAACTGGGGGTTCATGGTCTAATGTGCATTTAGTGTGGGGATCCTTGATACAAAAAAGTTTGGGAAACCCTGGACTAGTAGAAAGAAGAAAAGGTTGTAAGAATAAATAATAGTGCAACTGTAAAAAGCAAGTAGAACATGTGGTATAATGAAATCTATTTATGTTTTTGCTTACTTATTGAATGCATTTTCTTTTTCAAATAAAAGTTATATGTTGATTTATTGATTAAATAAGGCCCGTGTATTTTCTCTGACCAGCACCGTGGAGAACAAGGAATTTAATTTGGCCTGTCTTAAAGTAAGTGTACATGTTAAAACCTTGAATGAAGGATCCTACACATCTGAGCCTTTTAAGAATTTAGACCCAGTTTTAATCAGATTGGTTACATGGCTGCAAGGAAAATGTGTTTTGTTTTTTTCTTTCCTTGTCTATTGTGTCATTAACAAACAGTACTGTGAACAGAGAGACAGAGAGGGAAGAGATGACCCCCCTTTTGTGCTCATCCAACAGTTTAAGCTGCATAGATTCTGTTTCTTTGGGCAGGGCCGGCGTCTCTGAGAAAGTAAACTTGGGGTGACCCTCCAGGTTAGGCCAGTCTGGGATACGAGCAGAGATCCTGTGATGCTCTGAGATCTCGGCGGGTCCCACTTCAAAAGGAGGGAGGAGAGATCACTTGTGTCAGGAATTTTGTTCCCTCGCCAGTGGGCTGCATTCTTGACCCCGGCGGAGCTGGTTAAACATCATGGAGCGCTTTCCCCTTTTGTCGTCAGAGAATCAAGACAGCAACCTGATGTTGCCACCACTGAATCTGTGGCAGGGAAGCCGGCAGAGTAAGCTCATTACCACACAGACACTTTCTCATCCCCCTGTGTCAGATTTAAGGGGCGCTGCTGAGGAGGCACTGATTAAGACATCCAGCCAAAGTTTGACTCATATGTCAAAAAAAAGACACAGTCCAAACACTGATGCCTCCTCCTTTATAAAAGAAGACTACCCATATAACTATTTAAAAAAAGTTTAGAATTAGGTTGTAAACATTTTATTAATGGTTAATAAACAATTGTAAATAAGTTATGACACAGTTTTCATACATCAGTGTGCTTACCTAATTAATCTTACTAATGAGTTACTTACATTTATAAACAACAAAGGGAGCCTGATTGTAAAGTGTAAAACGATATATGCTGAAAATATCAACTATGGCCATACAGCCTTAGTCAGGAGTCAGCAACCTTTATTATCAAAATTATTTATCATTTTTTGTCCCAAAAGAAAAAAAAAATCTGTCTGGAGCTGCAAAACATACTTGAGGCACATAATGAAGTTGAGGCTATTAAGTCTAAATTAGCCCATCAACATTACAAATAGGTCTAAATGAGCATTCATTAATATGTTACATGCTACATGTAGCTACTCTGCAGTGGGCTATTTATGATTATTTGGTACTTAAATGTCGAATTTGTTGTTAAAATGTTTTTGTTATTTTTACTGGGGATACTATTACCAACCAAATACAAAACTGACCATTAATAGAGTAGCTATTAAGAGCTATGTAGACCTACTTGTTGTGTTTGTGCATAGCCTACTTTGATAATAAATAAAATGTATATTAAAAATAGTAAAAATAATTGTGAGGGCCACAGGGAGCCACTGGAGAGGAGCAAAAGAGCTGCATCCAGCTCTGGAGCTGCAGTTTGCTGGCCATTGCCTTAGTGTATGAATCTGGCAATTTGATATGTTAACTGGATGTGCTACATGACACTTTAGATATGCTGACGGTGGTTAAATGCCTGTAACATATATCTGATGAAGCTGTCAGGCTGGCTGATAGAGAAGCCAAAGTAAACCAACTAAGCAGTGAGATTTGCCACAGTACAGATAAATGTGGGGATCACTATTTGGCAAGCAACAGGTCACTGTTGCCTTTTATATCTAATGTGTTGTAACAGCTTATTTATAATTTATAAAGTATTAACAAATTCATTAAGAACCCAATTCTAAACTATTTATAAATCATTTATAAGGGTAGTGTTCTAGTAAAGTGCTACCAAAGATTTTAATGGTCACAAATCAAAGTAAAAAGGTTGTAATACTGTCAATTTTTAGAGGATTTTAAGAAATGTTTCATGCACTTAAGCTTCCTCTAAAAAAGGGGGAAAATCAAATCACTTTTTTTCTCTTGGACACAGTTTGTTTGCCTCATTACGTCTTCATGAGAAGAGGCCCAGAACTGATAACACTATCTCTATTGTGTGAAAGGAAATAACAAATAATTGAAAGAGAAATATGTAAGAACATAGCATTCAAAAATGAGTACTGCAGTGCAAAAGTGAGTTGGAGCCATAGATGGTAAATTAAATAGGTTGAGTCCGTATTTAATGCACAGTGTTTCCCCCTGCCTCCACCTCCCCAGACTCGAAGCTCAGGCAGGTTGCCTGAACGGACACTTAACCTACACAAACGCAAGACGATCACGTTATTATTTTTACAATAACAAGTCCTAGAGTGTAGGTTGATCAGCTGTTTATACCTGTCAGTTGTCTGTTGATGTAAAGTGAAGCCCATTAACCCGAAAACAAAAGCCCAATGCTCTGACAACACACACTCTGGAGTTTGAGTTCAGTGACTGGCTGCCAGACTCCATTAACATATAGCCCAAGTTAATCGTCAAACATCTACTCTTTCTAAAAGATTATTAATCACTTGTTATGACAGACACTTACTTGTTTGGCATTAATTTGAACTCTAGTTAATGTGAAACCGGCAAATAGAGCCAGACGTTCTGGCCCTGACTGGAAATTTCAAAGGAGGACATACTGGTTGTAGCACTGTTAGGCACAGAAGCCTGTATTTCAACTTAGCATGTTTCCTTATTCCGTAATGACATATACTCATCATTTTAAGATTTAGTACATGAAATATATTACAAATTTCTCCTTAATTTTGTTTGATAAAGCTATACAAAGCAAAATCTCTCTCAATCATTACTTGGAGGTGTCTGTATCTGCAGAGACTCTGCCCTCTGCCTGTATTTTCTTGTTTTCTCATTATTTTGCTGTGCTAGAGAAGCTTTACCAACCCCAAAGTGTCAGTACTTGATGTCCTGTTAATGAGACTCAACAATCAGCTATCTTTCTGGTGCGTTTACAAACAGTAACTGACAAATCCTGCATATTCTACCTTTAATAATTCAGTTTTGTTTTCAATCTTCGAATGTAAAAACAGAAAAAAAGTACTTATTTATTTAATGTGGTGACAAACCCTGTTATACAACTGTCACACTTCTTTCCCTCACACAGTTAAAAACCTGATGACTTTTCCCAGTGAAACAAAAACAACTGATGACAAGTTTGGTCAGGTATAATAGAGGAATATCATTATGTCTCACTGGCATTTCCTACCCCATCACCATCATCAGCTGCAGCCGTACAACAGGAACATGCCTGTGCACATTAAATTCAAAAAGCTGCGTGATAGAAACTGTAATCTCACACTTGAGAGGAGCTGCACTATGTACAGTGTTCCCCTGAGGAGGAGGACACACTCACTCTGACAGATGAGCAGAGGTGCACCTGTCCTGTCTCTTGCATAAACGCACCCGGCTTCACGCTCACTGAGCTCCTTTGCCCTGCTCCGACCTCGCCTTTGCCCCGAGCTGCACGTGTCTGTGCGGCCAACACACTCTGCAGCCAACTCAATGATATATCTGCACCCTTCATCTAAGTAAGACAAATGTCATCCTAACATTTACCCTCAGAGCATTTTCCTTGAACTAAACTGGGCTCCCCACTGACTTTCAACATCTTGTTTGGTAGAATTCAGGGACTCTACATTGCCATGTTTTGGGGGGAAAGACAAGGCACTGATTAAAACTCAGCTCAGGTATAACACACATTTCCATCATGAGGTATTTCCTCAAGATGGAAATAGTCAAGTTGGGATAGAGAAACAGTCATACAGACTTCATAACTTCATAACATAACTTCCAGCGGGAAGATTAGTGAAATTTCTTCAAGTCATGAAAGAATTTACTGTGTTAGCCACTGTTTGCTGGAGTTTATGTCAGCCAGTGAGGGATATTTGCAGTGGTGTAATGTAATGTAAATATAAGTACATTTACTCAAGTACTTAAGCACAAATTTAAGGTACTTTACATGAGTCTTTTGTTTCCATGCCACTTTCTTCTGCTCCACGAAGTCTCAAAGGGAAATATTGTGCTTTTTTTTACTTACACAAAATATATGAAGAGTTTATAAAACATGATGTTTTGTCATAACACTATACAATACCTCACCTCTGTCTGACAGACAGCCCTCCAAACCCTCCACAGTGGGTTCTTTATAGTTCTTATAGTTTCTGGTCCAACCAGTTTTCCTATTGCACTGCTGGTCATGGCTAATGCACAACTGTTAGCTATTTTGCACATCTGTACTATATCTGTTGGTCATGGCTAATTGCACATTTGTCAGCTACTTTGCACGTCTGCCTCAATACCACTCTACCTCATTTCTCACCATTTGTGTTTATAATTTCTGTCTACTTATATTTTATATTTGCACAGTGTTTTGGTACACTACTGCGACTGGCGTAGTGTATTTCTGGACATTCAGTATAGCACTTTGTATATTTTAATCTTATGTATATATGGCTACTTTTCTTATGTATTTTATTTTTTACTTTGACCTGTTTTTCTGTCTGCGTGATGACAGCTGCTGTAACGAAAGAATTTCCCAGTTTGGGATCAATAAAGTACTATCTATCTATCTATCTATCTATCTATCTATCTATCTATCTATCTATCTATAAATTAAACTACCCAACAGTTTTTATAAGTACAGCTGAAATGATTAGTTGATTAACTAGTTAGGCGATAGAAAATTAAATGGCAATGATTTAGACAATTTTTACCTTTAGCCTCCATCTGTTAGCACAATATCATGACTTGGCACTTGAGATAATCATTTAAATAATTTTTAATGTAAAAAACATGTCAAGGTTTGCTGCTTTTCCCTTTAAAATTTCCTTTTAATAATTTAAATGTATTTTTAACAATTTTGAGGTTTGGGCGGTTGGTTAGACAAAACAGGCATCGTCAAGGTGTCACTGTCCTCCGGCTCATTGTCATGGCATTTCTCGTCATTTTCAGAATTGTTACAAAACAAACAATTGAGAAAAGGAGAAAATAATCAGCAGATTAATCCATAATGAAAACAATCATTATATTATCTCAAAATAATCCAAATGAGTTCCACATCAACCAACTACAGCAGTAAAATCCTTCTTTTTCATTAATACATGACTAAAAACAAACACATGATAAAACATGTACTAGTATGACGTCCCAGGGGACATTTTTCTATACTGAATACTTTTAATTTAAATACTTCAAGTACATCTTCAGTTTGGTCTTAGTACTTTTATGTAAGTAAAGGATCTGAATACTTCCCCCACCACCAGATATTTGAGCTCTGTTACCGGTTTAAGCTTCTTGCTGCCACTGCGGTGAACGCTGCTTCATCCTCTCCATCAGTCCCACAGCCTGCCAGAATCAAGGCCACGTCTACAGCTCCATGGGGGGATATCTCTCTGGAAAAGGCTGCAAATTTGCCACAATACATGTATTTCATGGATGGAGTCAATGCCACAAAGCTTTTAAATTTTTAAATAAAAATCTGCATTTTGCTTACTTGTGGTGTGGTCCTTGGTTGAAAACTTTAAAGGCCTTGTTTTCAAGTTTTTAGGTCTTTTCCAAACTCATGCAAAACCTAAACATTGCCAATAAATTAAGTTTTAGGCTTAAACAGCTACTTTTTCTCCATCTTTTCTAGAAGACTTAATTTCCTTTTGTAACAATTCCCAATATTTGAAAGTGAGGATATTTTTTGTTATATCATGTTTAACAATAATGCTTAGACATTACTGACTAAATATGTTTTCACAAACACAGAAGCAGAGGCAGAAAGGTGAGAGAATTAGTCCCGCGGTGTTTCTCTCTCGCTCTCTGTCTGTCAGTGCCTTAAGCAACATCTCCTGTCTGGTCAAACCTGGGGAAGTGTGGCTGGCTGAGCACATTAGATCGACTCATTCCTCGCGTGAGAAACAAGACGGCCACAGAGAAACTGACAAACAAATACTCACGCTCGAGGGATGCTTGTGTGATATACTCACCGTGTGCATCACACAAGTACTCCCAGTGTTTTTACATATAACTTGAATTACCAGACACAACTACACAGTGGAGAACGACCTTATAAAATATTTTCAGACTTCTACTTTCCAACAATAAACTCCAGAGGATTTTCTGGGAGCTCTCACAGAGAGATTCAGGAGATAATTGTCTGTTTCACCCACAAGGATTAAGTTGAAGCTCGCAGAACTCCCATTTGAAACTTGACTATGTGAAAACAGCTTAAACAGGCTGGGTTTCCTCCACTTGTTTAATCTAAATTAATCTTAACCAGTTCATGAAGAAGATTTAAACTACTCTGGGACTAAACACGGTCTTACATTGTTCTGCTAATGAGACAGAGTTCAGTTTTACAGTCAGGTAAAGTGTTCTTTGCACTAAAAGAAGTCTGAGAGTCTGTAGATATTAGCGTCTATAACCACTGAGGTCTGACTTTGACCTGTGTAGAGATTAAAATTGTGGGATTTATGATTTAGGAAAAACAGACTGAATCATTTTACTGTTAATAGCTTCTGTTTCTGGAACATATCAATATCAAATTAAAGGCTTATTTTCTGACATCAACTTTATTATGTACTTTGTATTTTTTTTGGCCACTTCAGTATCGCAGCACTAATCAGAAATCACAATCAGACCTTAATTTAAGAAAATTAAGAAATTACTACTTTTAGCCATCTTCACTGAAATAGCTAAAAGTGACAAACATACAGTATTTAATAATTCAGTCCATTCTGTTTCTTTTACTCCAGAAGAAATAAAGTATTTAAAACAAATTGTAAATGAATGTTGTCATCATTTCCAAGACATATCCAATACAGACATTTAAAGGGTAATTCTGGGTTTTTGTTTTTTTAAACCTGGGCCCTTTTTCTATTTTTATTTTTTTATTTTTTTTACACAATACAGGCGAGTTGATCGCCTGTATTGTCTTATGGTCTTCTGTTACTTCGATCAGTTGGTTTGTGTCATTATGTAACTTTGAGGTTTTAGCACGATAGCTTGTTTGTATTTTGCAGCTGGTTCAGATCCAAACCAAAATCACACAAATTGAAAAACAAACTAATCAATCAAGGCAGAAACTCCTGTGTTCAACCAGGTAAAATTACATTTTTTGGGAAAGGTTTTGTGAAAGTCTGGTGGCTTTGAAGAGAGCAATATAACAGCCCCAGTCCCCTGTCAGAAAGGGCTTTATGAAAAGGTTTATCTCTTTTCTCCTTTCCATAATGTTGTTGGCAAAACCAAAAACTTTTAGTGGACGTACATTGACAGGCACATTTGCCCCCAATGATTAAACTGCAGCTTGTTTTTTGCGGCTGTCAGCTGATCGTATCTACTGGACCAATTTCTTAAGCTTTCTGTCCCTATTCGTCATTTAGACCCCAGAAATAGGGCAGTGTTTAAAAATACCAGCATTATCCTTTAACCAACCCAAAAAAAGGAGAGATTAAAGGGTCTTTAATTAAAGGCTGCCTTTCTGTTTGACCCTTTTTCTAAAATATAATCTAAACACAATCTTATACATTAGCCACTAAAATCTCTTCAGGATGCTTCTCACTTTTTAACACTGTAAAACACTGTGGTCACTGAGAAGAAAACGTGCATAATGTCAGTGTAAAAACTGCATATTTGGGATCTACTATGTACACCCTGTCAACAGTGTCCCCAGTCTATCCCTCTCTCTGTCTGTCTCCCTCAAACTTCCTGTCAGTGTCCACTGTAAACATACAAACCAATAAAATCTGTGAAATGGCAATTTGGTGCATCTCACTGAACCCCATCAGTTCTGGTTCTGTGTTTTTTTTCTCCCCCCTGAAGCAGCTTGTTTGTGACGTGCGCTCTGACGGGGTTCTCAAACTTTGCCTTTAGCTGACAGCTAAAGGCAAAGGAGCCCTGCTGCAGATGGAGGGCTAAGCCGGCGTGATCTCTCCGCACTGAAGGCAGGAAATTAGCTGCGGTGTGTCTGATATTACCAGGTGGCGTGTGAGTGGGAATATTAAAACATTTGTTAAGAGAGGTATGCAAAACAGAGATGTGAAGATGCATATCTAAACTTTGGTATAAGTAAAAACTAAAATTGGACAACCAGGGAAAGATTAGCACCGTGCTCACGTTATCTTGATTGTAATCAAAATGGGAGTTCTGTCAGGTTCTTATTTAATCACTCACGGCTCGGACATTATAAAAAGTTGAACAGCATGATCTCTCACAGCCAGTGTCACAGAACCGCCTTCGTGACCTTCTTGTTTCAGCTCTGGTTTCTGATGTTTCTTCAGTTCAAAGTTAACAGCTC
Source organism: Lutjanus campechanus (assembly GCA_027495735.1). NCBI lineage: Eukaryota > Metazoa > Chordata > Actinopteri > Lutjaniformes > Lutjanidae > Lutjanus > Lutjanus campechanus. The sequence continues at coordinate 8,750 of JAJHUR010090126.1, read as the reverse complement.
TCAAAGTTTATAGAGACAAATTTCAATCAAGAAACCTCAGATTTGATAATACTGCAGAACCCCCCAAAAACCCCACATAAACCAAAAACATCAAATAAATGTTCTGATTTGCCTTGGTGTCTGTGATCAGCATTTATCCCCTACACTGCTGTTTACTAGAACCATAAATGTTTTTTTCGGCTTGGCCACACAGGCAAACCTTTTTTGGTTTCAAGCACCCAATTCTGAAAAGTTTCCACCAAAAATAAATTAGTACCAAACTCAAAACGTTAGTTACCAGCTGGAACCAAAAATAAATAGCAGGTTTTCTTTGGGAACCAAAGTGTCTACGGGTTATTGTGTGACGCCATCTGTTGATGATGATTCTTATTTAAGGTGGTTTCGCTTCAAACTGGTGGAAACGCCAGCTAGGTCTCTCAACAGCACCAGGTTTTTCAAGAATCTCAAACAGAATCGGTTCAAGAAAAAAGCAAATTTGGTGGAAAAGGGCCTTAAGAGAGTTCTACCTAGAACCCCACATAAAGGGTTATACCCAGAGCCCAGGGACCTTTTTCACTAACATGGAACCAGTCCTGTTTTGGTTCAGGAACCTCATTCCTTCAGGAAGAACTTTTTTGGAACGCTTATTCCCAAGAGTGTTACTACCCCTGAGAGGAATGTCCTGATATAGAAATCGATATCGATTTTAAAGTTGATACAAAATCAGATCATCTTTTGTCTACTCTGAAATGAAGATTTAGATCATAACTGGTGTGTGTATGTGTGTGTCATGATGTAGTTCAACAGATTTCCGGGCCAGACGAATTGATGTTCATATTCATATATTTTATATAATGTATATCAAACTAAAACTAATACAGCATCAAACTTAAAAAGGATCAAGAGAAAAAAAAGAAAAGAAAAAAAAGAACTGAAAACTGAGCAATCCATTGGCTTGTGGAGCAGTGGATGTTAAAACCAGGGGGAGCAGAGACTGAGGGGACACTGCAGATGCTGCAGGTGTCCCATCACGTCTCATTCATCCCCGCGGCAGACAGCGGACGGAGGGGTTCAGGGGGCAGGGGAGGGTAGGGAGGGGTTGGAGAGTGGATTTTGGGAAGGTTCAGGAGGGTAAATACAGGTGGAGATGACACAGCCCAGACTCCTGCCGGGCATCATCTCTTCTTGCTGTTTATTTATTTTATTTCATTTTTTAGCATTTTTTTAGATTTCAAACACAAAAACCATGTTCTAAAAAAGCAGCCTTGGTGTTGAATGTGGAAACAAGGGGAATAAGTCCATGTTTTTGTTTTTTTTTAATCCTGTGACAAAGATTTGTCTACTCAGTCTCTCAATGCTGTTTTCGTACTGTGTTATGTTTGTGTTGTGAGAGAAAACCATGACACAGCAGCTGGGAACGTGAAGGTGTGAGGTGTGTGTGAGAGATAGAGAGATAGAGATAGAGATTTTGGGGAGGTGAATGTTTGGCTGTGTGCTTGTGATACTGTCTTTGCTCCTCTGTGCAACACGTGTACACCAGGCATTCAAGTGCCACGACCAGGCCGAGGGCAGAGAAGCTTACTTGCACTTGTGTGTCACTGGATGTGCATGCCAGTGTGTTCATGTATGTCTGAGAGGATGGTTTTCTGTGTGTGTTGGTGTGTGTGTGTGTGTATGTGTGTGTACTGTAGGCCCAGACTGGTGTGGGCCCATGCTCGGTGACTAGTGTGTGTCCAGCCAGTTCATCAGTCAATCAGTCAATCAGTCAGTCAGTCGGTCCTCTCAGCTATCAGAGGACCATTTCCTATTCTTTAGCCTCCAGGAAGAGCGTCTCCTGTGGAAACAGCTTGGCCTCCAGCAGAGTTGACCCTGGATCCAACTGGGTGATCTGAAAAGAGATAAAGAGAGGGAATATATTAGACAGATTACTAAATAGTTTAATGCTAGTGCTGCAACTCATGATTAATGTCATTATCGATTAACGTGACAGGTTTTTTTTTTCCCAATTGAATAATTAATCAAAAAAACACAAAATCTAAATCCTGCTTAATGTTAAGTGGTGCAGACAACCATGGAAAAAAAACAGGGCACTCCATCTTCTGGTGAAATAACAGAATAAATAAATTCTTCAAGCACAGGAAATTAAATAGACCAAAGCGTAGCACACTGCAAATTGCAGCGCATCTGTCATTGCTAGTATCTGACCAACAGAGTTGTCATTTTCACACCCAGCACCTATGTTGTCTAACTTGCAACCATTTGAGGACCCATGGGTTCGTCTTAAAATGGATTATGGCCAGGCGCGTTATTGGCACATCACTTCCTTAAGGCAGCAGAAACATAAATCTGGTTTAACATCAACAGCGCACTATTTTCCTGGTATTTAAAAGGCGCATAACTGAGATAGTAAGATACACCTTCATAGGTGGGTTCACAATGCATGCACATGCGCCTTACTGTGCGCCCAGATTAGGCTTCGTTTAAATAGCAAAATAGAGGTGGACACGATCTAAATGCACTTGTGGCATGTACTTTTTGGCTGTCCTCGATGAACAACTTATTTTACCAGAAAATGGAGTGCTGTGGCGCCCCAGTAGTTCAGCTGTTAGAGCGTGCGCCCCATGTACAGAGGCTATCTGTCTTCAGCAACCAACACAAGTTTGATTCCAGCCTGCAGCTCTTTGCTGCATAACCCCCCCACCCCCTTTTCCTGTCTACCTATAGTTAGCCTTTCAAATAAAGGCTATGGATCTATAGTTTCACCTGTCCCACCAAAGAGCACCTGTTGGATCAGCCATCAGAGCTAAGCAGCACTTCCTTCTTCCATTGTAAATGATTAGTCATTCAGTAAATAACATGTCAAAAAATACTGAAAAATGCCCATCACATCATCCCAGATCTAAAACTGTCATCTTCAAATTGATTGTTTTGTTCAACCAACAGCCCATGGTCCAAAGATAATAAATTTACAATGGATAAAAGCAGCAAATCCTCACATTTGAAGAGACGGAACGAGCAAATCTGGAACCAGCAAATGCTTGGAATTAAAAATAAACAATAGTTAAATTTGTTGGCTTAGAATTTTCTGCCAATGGACTAATCCATCAATTGACGAACAGTTTCAGCACTCCTGTTTTGGCCTTCCATTCACACTGGGCTTTTAAGACATCTTAACCAACGTGCTCAGCAAAGTGGAGAGAAAACTCCAGTATTAGCAACAATACTGTTAGACAAAATTTTTATGGCAGTCTGAAAGGGGCAATGCCACGCAAAAAAATAAGTTTTTAAATCTCCAGTTTAACCATAACATCTAAACCTATTAAAGGACCAATGTGTAGGATCTAGGCCTTGTAGTAGGCTTGGGAAGTATCTATTTTCTCATACCTTCTTGATATTATATTGGGGTATGCAGTATTATGGCAGTATTTTTGTAAAACTTTTGTAAAATGTCTCAACTTGACTGTACTCCACTGTACTGTATTACTCCTTCAACACAGGCAGAGCTGATTGTCATGGCAACGCTATTCCCACAGCTGGGAAACAACATACACTCTTGAGTCTTCTTGGTCTTGAGAAAAAGCAGCTTTAATTCACTGACAAACTGAAACCTAAACTCTACATTAACAGTCCTGTCACTGTACATTTACTGCCAGACCGACAGCTTCACTGCTCGCCATTTCCTCCGCTCGGTGCACGTTCACCGTCACTCTCTGCCGCCATAGACAATAATTAGTCTGTCACTCTTCTTCTCTCACGCTCGCTAAAGTTACACATTTAATACAATACGCTACTCTGAACAGTCAATAGAATAGAATAGAATAGAATAGAATAGAATAGAATAGAATAGAATAGAAATACTTTATTAATCCCCAAGGGGAAATTCATTTGTCTGTAGTAGTCTCATCTATTAGTATAAGAATTATAGAGTCTGA
>JAJHUR010090125.1:0-14069 GCA_027495735.1 Lutjanus campechanus | reverse complement strand
CAGGGACTTTGAGTCATTCTGCGCTGCAGATGCGTTAATTGCGTTAAAATTTTTAATCAGATTAATCATGATGATGGATTAATCCGCGTTAACGCGTTAATTTTGACAGCCCTAATATATATGTATATACACACACATATATATATGTGTATATATACATGTGTATATATATATACACACACATATATATATATATATATTATACTTAGTGCTATCTTAAATATTATTTTGGATTTTAATACAGTTGAATGCTTTTTAAATTTGTTTCTTGGTTGTGGGACGGCAGGTTGCACCAGTTTGGTAGAATGGCCCATAAATACTTTATTTATTATTTATTTTTTCAGATATGAAAAAGTAGGTTAGAGTCACATTTAGTTTGATTGGTTTTGCGCTGCACTGCATGTTACATTATTTTATAAAATGTAGGCAAAGCGTACTAATATTTGCATAATGTAAGCAAGTAAAATGTGTTCACACTGATTACACATCAGAGCAGGACAGGAGGACATGCGGGGGGGAGACATGCGGGGCAGGAAAACAAAAATACAGGCATGCGTTTTGAAAAAGTATAGAGCAGCTATCGCTCGGACGGGGACTGAAAAACGAGGAAAAAAAACAGTCGACTCACTCATGTTCTCCTCTTCATCCACATCCATGGTGACGGGTTTGTTCTGACCTGAGAGCAGCCTGGCCCCCAACGCACCTGGGGATCAGAGGACAAGAAGGTGGACTGCGTAAGCACTTGTGCACATAAACACACTCCAAGACCTTGAGTGGCTACAGTGATAATAAATTTCTTGATGCTCCAGCTCGCACTCGCAAAAGAAAAATGCACATATTGCACAGTGGAAGTAGCCCGTGATGTAGGCATATAAATATTCAGAGACTGAGAGATATCAAGGTGAGAGAGGAGGCCAGGGCTGACAGGCCTTAATAGCAGGAGCAGTCTATTGTGACTTTAATATCCCTCCGATTAGACCTCATTTCCCACTGCCTGCTGAGAGATATACAGCTAGTGACATGGCCAAGTTACTCCATTGCCACGCACACACGACTTATCCCAAGGTGGAGAGTGCGATTAAAGCTCCATTAAGCAATATTTTTCTCACTAACATAGAATCATGATTTCATGCAATCTGAAATGTTCGCTCATGCTGCCAATTACCCTGAAGGAGAACACCTAACTCTGAGGCTGTGGGTTTTTTTTCTTCTGTTTTCTGCAACTAGATCGGTTTTAACATTTCATATGGTTGAATCCAAAACAGGGGCTCATTTGACCAGTGTTTGACTTGGAATAGGAAAGTTAACTTAGTTGTCTCTAACCTGATGTGAATGCCATGTGGTCAAAACCAGGGCTGTGACGATAACCGCGTTACCACAATACAGCAGGTCATGTGATGTCTACACTGTAAAACCAAATGCTCAGATTAACTGAATGTAATGAGCACAAGTGGAAGTAACTAATTATAAATACTCAAATTACTTCAATTAAGTAGTTTTTTGGGGTGCTTGTACTTTTATGAGTAGATTTTCAAGTCTGTACTTAGGTATGCATTACAAGATGTAATCTACTTAGTTACTTTTAAAATCATAGTTGAGTACTGAGTACAATTTGAATTAATACCCAAACCTGTCATCAGCATTTTAGTGGTCAATAAGGTGATCAGATCGCAAACTGGCCAATGAAAACCAGGACAATGTGGACGGAAAACAAAACAAATCACTGCGGGAGCACACAGCTGGAGTACAGATGTTCTACTAACTTAAAAATGTCGAGTTCTTTCTTTTTGTGTTGTGCTCTTTTGTTAAACTCATTATTTTCAATTCGTACGAGCTTCATTGAACATGAAATAATATGCTTTTACATTTACTTAAAACATTTGAGTGGCTGAATCAATAATTCTAATTCAACTGTATTGAATGACTGAGTGAATGAATGAGGGTAAAGAGTATATATAACACTAACCCCAAATATTTAAGCTCTGATAACCTCCAACTTTTGAGTTTATAAACTTAAAAAAAATTGTGCCTAAATTTTTTTGAGTGCTGCTGATGTATTCAGGTTTACAGTGTATTACAGGGTTGAGCTCCGCAAAATTTATTTGAAGGGTAAATCTCATGTAGAAATAAGTGCATGGATCAGCACTGTCACACACAGGTCAGGAACACAGCCTCTGATTGGCCACAGACTCAACCCTGGACATAATAGGATTGCGAGTGGCTGACAACATACACACACAGACACACACAGAAAAAAACACAGATAAATGATCAATGAAATGAAATGAATACACTCAGTGATGGATTTATCACCACGGATCTCCAAAAAAGACACTTCTGCACCTGCACTTCTGCTCAATTATAAAGCTTCAAAGACATGTGATCTCACCAAGCCAACATTGCAAGGGTACAATGCTAGCTTTAGCATTAGCTTAATATTAGCCTTTCCTGCTCAGCTTACTTCGTGGATAACCCGCTGCAGCATTTATTAACTGACACTGTATTGTCCTGTGTGTCTTTTTTTAAAAATTTCTGGTATTTATTTAAGTGCTGACATTAATATTGCTGGTTGGTATCAACAGATATTTATCATACGTATGCTTGCAATGTTTGTTATTTAAAAATGTCATAAAATGACAGCCATAACAAAATAAAATCGGTGGTATAAAGGAAACATTTTAAGTTGAAATATTCTCCTCTCTGAAACCAACACTACAGCCGCAGTGCAGACTGTTCACGAAATGAGTGTCTATTTTTGAGTCTTATGAAATCATGAATAATCTTTTAGAAGGAGTAAGTGTTTATTACAGTTAAATAGAACAATATATTAATGGAGTTTGGCAGGTAGTGACAAAGTCACTCACTGAACACCAACTCCAGAGTGTGTATTTTCAGAGCAGTGTGCTTTTGTTTTCAGGATAACGGGCTGAACTTTACATTGACAGACAACTGACAGCTATAAACAGCTGATCAACTTACAGTGGAGGACTCATTGATTGTTATTATCAAATTACAGAGTTGCACTCGTCTTGTACTCCTGCAGTGTTCCTCCTGCCTGCCTGAGCTTTGTCAAGTCTGGGGACAAGTAGGCGAAGGGAAACAACTCGCTTCAACCATAGATCATATATTAAATAAGGATTCAAACTATACACAGTCTAGGCCTGGGAAATATAGCTGAAAATCCTATCATGATAGTGAAGTTTCATATCAGTCGATATCAATAATTATTGATCATGCAGGCTGTATGTGACTACATGTTGTATACTACAAGGGGTAGAAGCAGCAAAGGTGACAAAATCAATAAAATTCACAATATTTTTGACCAAATACCCTGATATTGTGACAATATTGTAGGGATAACGTTCACAAAATATTATAGTGCTTTAAAATATTAACCCAATGAGATTTTTGATAAATAATCATCAGTAATATGGATACAATGACTAAGTGGGTAAAGACAAATATTGGAACAAGCTAGAACAGTCTGGTAAGTTCAGAAAATTACATCGCTTTACTGTAATGCAGCCTTTAAAACCAGGAAAAGACAACCTATCTATCATGATATCTGGTCTCATATCACAGTATGGTATGATATTGATATATTGCCCAGCCCCAATACAGTCCATGGCTCCAACTCACTATTTTGACTGCAGTAGTCACTTTTGAACCTACAACAAATTGTTCAAATCACAAATTTAAGTGATGATTCATGTCAACCATAAGGGTCACATCATTTCAGCCTGCTGGACACTGAACTAATGATCTCCAAAAATATCCTTTCGGAAAACTTGGAAAAGTTGCACCACTGACTCACACTGTACTTCTAATTAAAGAACTAATACTTCTAAGAAAGTTTCGACTGCTCGACTTCCCCCCATCAGTCTCCGCACCAAACACTTGCAAAGTCATAGCGCGACAAAAAAAAATATTGCTGAGAACAGGGCAGAGGAGTGCAGACTGATGAAACAGACTAACAGAGTGAGTTAGATGAGAGAAAGAGAGTTAAAGCAGCAAAGAGGGAAAAAGGGGACGACACGGAGAGACGGAGAGAAAGCGGGAGAAAGATGGCATTATGATATAGAACAGATTGTGCTGATTCTACTCTCTCTCCACCCGTCTTCCATCAGTGCCCCCATTCCTCAGCCAGACACTTTCTTAAGCTAAACTAAATGGGCTAATTAATCTGGGCTAATGGTGGGTGACAGCAAATATGCTAGCACAATTATCACCCTATTAAAGATTCATATTCCAACCCATAATTGAAAATGAAAAGGTGGGGTGCAGGGAGGATGGGTGGGAGTGGGTCCAACAGAGTGGAAGATGAGAGTAATTTTTCTCAGGTAGCAGGAGCCAGGTGCCCCCGGCCCCTCCAACCCCACCCCCCACCACCACCCCCACACATTCATCCGGCAACCCACGCCACATCTACATGCAAGACTAGCCGCACTTCGCACAGGTTGTTACCTCGGCAGTGCGTGATGCAGTGTGATTTTATGTTTCCAGATTTTAAATTATTGAGTCGGCTATGAATAGTTTCAACATCTTAATTTGGTCTTTCACTTTCAAATCATCTCTGCATTATAATGCTGCGGACGGATGCAGAATTGGGTAATTGTGGATAAAAGAACTTCATTCAGTATATCTAAGTTGTAAACTAAACATTAAAGGAGGAATCTGTTATATAGTTACTGTAATAAATCATAAATCGACTATGACAACAACGCTACAGCCTTTCCTTTGAAATTTACATTCCGGGCTAGAATGACATACTCCTGGACACCGTCTGACTTTCTGCTGACACATTTATTAAATATCTACATTACAGTCTAACCGACATTCAATAGGTTTGTCAGCAGCATCAAACATATATACACCAGTCCCTCCAGGAAGTTGCGATTGCAACAAATCACACTAATTTAACCAATCTTGAATTCTGCACGACCTTGCACTTTGTCCAATTACTGCAACTTTTCCAAAATTGACAAATCATCTGCTTCCTGTGAGTTCCACCAATCACAGTTTCCCGAGCAAATGTCACACATGCACGTCTCAATGAACCATTTCAATGTTTTATTATTTCTATTTTTGTGTCTTTTTTTTTGTCATGGGTACAAAAAAGAACGAAAGCTTTGCCCCTGTTATTGGCTTTTATCAATTCTCTTTGCAAATGTACATTTTCTCACTTTGAACTTTTGAACTGTTTTGACTATTTTTCTTTATTCTCTATAGAGCAGGCTGCCTTTGATTTTCAATAAATTATGTGGAAAAAATAAATAAATAAAAATACTGCAACTTTGTTTTGCAATTTTCACTTGCTCTTGCAATTTAATAGAAAAAAATGCTCCCAAAACAGTGCAGCACTGCATCTCAATTCTTTAGGAAAGATGCCATGAAATTAGGCATTTTAGGCTGCAACAATCCCAAACAAAAGTCAAATGAATAAGTGTCTGTTTATGAGTCGTAAGAAGGCATTAATAGATGTTTATAACAGTTTAGACTGAGCAATATGTTCATGTAGTCTGGCAGGCAGTGACTAAACACAAACTATTATTTCGGAGCAGTGGGCTTTCCTCGCTTGTTATTGTCAAATTACAATGTTGCACTCGTCTTGCACTCCTGCAGTCTTCCTGAAACCTGCCTGAGCTTCCTTGAGTGGAGAGGAGGGGATTGGGGGGGGCAACTCACTTCAACCATATAATCATATATTAAAAAGGTTTGCAACCTATTTAATATACCGTCTCTGGCTCCAACTCTGGCTATTTGAACCGCAGTACTCATTTTTTTGGACGTTTAATTGTTACATATTGCTCCTTTAAACAAGACTGTGGTTTATACACTTCTCCCTTCTCCTTCCTCCGACACACACTGCTGTGGAGTTTAATCAGCAGGCAATGCAAATGCGCCTGTCAGTTTTGATTTTCAGATGAGACCGCCTTGGTCATAAATCTGTAAGTATTCCTGAAATCAGATGCATCATTGGGGCGAGTCCCACAAAGAATTCATAAAACGAGGGTCTGCGTATGTGTGTGTTCGTGCATGTGTGTGTTTCTGGAGGTGGATCGCTATGCAGTCCTAAAGGGCAATGCTACCTAACATGAAAGCTCGGTTTTAGTTGTCGAGTAAGATCTATGACCCTACTACAATCATCCTGTAATTCTTAAAAATACACCAGTAGGAAATCAGTGTACAAATTAGTGCTGTGCTAAATGTATAGTGTGTTGTGTGGATCTATCAGTGAGTGTGTGTCTGTTCTCTTTGACAACACCATCTAGATCAAGTTCAGTCACATGTTGAACAAAAGTCACAAATTACAATCATGTCTGGACGGGACTTTTAGAAAATATATCAAGTAGTCTGATAAAGCTAGTTAATAAAGGAAAAGAAAAAATGTATTTCCTAAAGAAATGCTTGTTTTCTTTAATATGGTCCAAGTCCCCATCAAGTCCCCTTAGGTATTAGACTATTTTAAGATTGGTAATCAAAATTATCCACAGGTATACAAACTGCTTTGTTAAAATGACTGGTAAATGATTTCAGAACCATGAAGATTCACACCCGGCAACAGATGGTGAAGCACCTACTGCAATACCACCACAACTCCTGCAAAGTTCCGTCAACATTAAAATGACGCCCTCATACGTTGTCCCAAGCTGAAACAAGGGGTTCAAGGCTTTTGAAAACATGAAGCACAGAGTCCTGCAGTATACTGTCATGAATCCCCAGCTGTAGGTCCGGTGATCACGCACACACTCACTCACTCACACACTCACACACACAGAAGCGATTGCATGATCGTACACCTGGAGAAGATAACAAAACGTGACTGAGTGGAGGTCTGCACATTCTTTTTGGAACTAAAGTATGTACTCTACTACTGATGTTCCCTACAACATCTGAAGTCTATTTCTCCAGTATTGGAACAAAATGGTAACCTGACATGCCAGGTGATTTGTTACACAGATCCATCTGCAAAGTCGCCCTTGGAAACTGTTTGGAAAAGGGCAGACACTTTCGAAAAACACTTTGCAGGTGACTGAATTGTCGATCACGTCAATATGATGTAGAGGAGAGCACAGAGGAGGAAACCCAGCAACAAACTGCAGTCTGAAGCATGTCAGTTAGCATGTCAGTAGACGACTGTCGTCGTTTTGTAAAGAAAATTTACTGGTTGGGAGAAGAGTGAAAACATCTTTTCCATGTAGAAAAGCTTTCAGTGTCGTTCTTTGCTCTTCTTACAATGAAGAAATACTCTCCAGTTCTGATATAACTGATGCTATCACAGTATCTACGCTAACATCTTCAAGAGTTGCCGTTGTTTGTTCGAGAAGAGTCGCTTCCATGGACGCTTCTCACTGTCGTCAGGATGCTGATTGGCTGCAGCACATTATTTGTATGGACACAAACGGAAAACTTGAAGCCTGACAAGATGGATTCTCCTGTGATCTCGCAAATCCAGCTGCCTTGCGAGGTAAGCAAGATGGTACCTATGCATTATTCACTGATGACAATATGTTGTGCTATCAAACAAATATGATCTAGAGACATGTCATGGCCTACATTTAGCAATAAGGCGATATGTAACATTTAGATGACTAGCCCTAAAAGTACTCAAGTGAGTTACAGAACATCAAAGATAGACACTTTCTAAAGGCGCTTCAGCATTTTTCTTTAAAGATCAGCCATTTCTGAACATTAAAGCCTGCAAAACTAATTTGGGCATTTGCATTTGTAAAGATTTATAAGACTCCAGTAAAAGCTAAGCAGGATCCTTGATAGATTTTGCTATTGACGGCTTTTGAACACGCAAAACTAAAAAAGATTTAAAGTGAGTGAAAGGAACCAACGGTAAGGGCTGCCGACTATCTATGCATAAATGATACTGCGTCATCAAGTTGTGAGACGGCTTGGTTCCAGGTAATTCTGAGTGGACGCTAAGGGAGGCAGGGAAAAGAGAAAGATGAGAAAGAAGATGAAAAACCTCAAATTCAATCTGGCACGGTGAGAGGGACTGAGGGGAAATAAGGTGGTTTTGATTTGTCTCTCATCCCTCGCTTGCGCTGTGACGGAGCGATAGAGCATCACCACCGTGGAGGGAGCACCAGCAGCGGCCAGCTGACAGGAGGAGGTGGGGTGGAGCGAGGGATGGAAAGGTAAAGGTGAGGGAAGAACGGAGGATGAGAGAGATAGAAAATGCAATCCTATTCCAAGTAAAAGAGAATCATTATCTCCTCTAAAACAGAAGGCGATGGAAAGGTGTGCCCTTGGCAGACTGTGGGGTTCAAACTGTCTCGAACAAACTGTCTACGAAGGCTGGTGTGGAAGTCAGACGTTCCATCAAAATAATTTCAGACCAAGTTCAGACTTCAAGAAAATGAAAGCAAGAGGCATTCATAATTAAATAAATAATTCTGCTTGCATGAAAGGATAGTCTTTAATAATTAAAAAAATGTAAAAACTTCAAAATCTATTTTGGCATGCAATGCATTAGCAGCTACTGTACTTCTGCAACTGGTTTCTGACTGACTTCTATGCAAGAACTTGAAAGGTAACCTGTCATGGAAACAGAACACGAGGCAAAAACACTGACCTGAAAGGTCCAGTGGTGCAAAGATGCAAAATGCACTGGTACTATAGCAATGTCTTGCACTGGATCTATGGTTTTACTGAATTTACACAGATCCCATTCTCTGTGCCAGTCTAACCCGTCTCCAGCAAATGGTCAAGATAATTAATAACATCTTATCAACTTCAACTTTATTTTTGCCCTTTGTTTTTAACTTTTGCAAGTGATACGCCGGGGCTTCAGATTTTGGAAGGAAGATATCATTTTGGATGCTCACAGTGCTTTATTTTAAAAAAGGTGCATTTTCTATTCTCTGTCCCTGATCAACCTGACCTTTCACTGCAGATGGTATGGCTATTAAAATGCTTGGGATATGGATCTGCCTTGACTGGGAGGGGAGCTTTTGCAGAGTTTGTGCCTTACCTCTGAACAGCACAGAGCACCTCTTTTCACTGTCCTGTATTTTCTTAGATCCCAGGGTTTTCTCTACATTTAGCCTTTTTATTTGGTGGCCGGTCAGCTTGAATTTGTGCAGCCAGTTTCATCCACATCACTGGTAGCTTAGCGCTCTGGCTGTCATAACGCTGAATAACTTTAAACTGTCCCTGTGTTCTATTAAGCCCTTTGTATAATTTTACTTTGTAGCCAAGGATGTTTTTCTAGGTTGCGTATTGCTCTTTATCTGTCTCAGTGTCGGCCAACTTATCATCATCAGGGACTGCTGATACTGATGCTGTATAACCGGTTGAGTCCAATAAGCACGGAACGTCTGTGGCACGGTTTTGATCCGTCCTGCACACGGCTGCATGTTCCAACCAGCAGCATTTCAGAAGCGTTTCAGCAGCGAAGCGATTCGCCCGCCTGATTATGCGCGCTTGCTCAGATTTTGTCGATTTGGTCCAGTCTGCAGTTTCTTTTCTGTCTGTCTTTATGATCGTGAGTCTGCATGGTTTTTTTATTTTGAAAATTGAATGGATTCTCTCTGCTTTTTCTGTTTCTGACTGATCTGCTCTGTGTTACCTGACTGTCAAAAATAGACCTGGCTTGTATTTGAAGTGGAGCGGAGAGCCGCGTCTGGGACGCACTCAGGCACTGCTGGCGGAATCACAAGCGTTATGTAGAATGACAGTGATCATCTCCAGCTGCTGCGTCGTGGCCGTAACATGACTAGCTGTCAGCACATTTTCCCATAGACCATTTCAGAAAGCTCTTTTCATGTCACGATATTCTTTGAAATAAACCATCTTTGGTGAGACGTCTCAAGTTCTTTGGCAAATCACAATCAAGATAACTGCATCATCTTCTTTTCTTTTTGGGCAGAGTCATAGAAAAGAGGAAAGTCTTGTTTTCTGCTGACTACATAATATGCTGTTTAACTAATTCAACGTTAGCTAACTAGTTGCTAAAGTAATGTAAACCTGCCAAATCAAGTTGAAGGGTGTCCCAACGTAACCTATCAAATCTTTCCCAACTTCTTTATAATGGAAAGTGTGCCAGCTTGTTAGCACGTCAGCTAACGTTAACTTCAGTGAATTCTGTATTAACTTACAATGTTAATGTTATGGTTCAGAATCATTTAGCTGAGTTCAGGCTAACTCCCACTGCATTGTTATCCCATTTTAACCTCCATCACTGTCATAAGTTACGAGGGACATTAAAACGAACATGTAATGAAAGAAGACCCACCGGTGTTCCGGTTTAATGAGTGACCGTGTTAACTGGTGACTCAGAAAAATAAGTCGTAGTACTAGTGACGGTGTTACACCATATTTGGTGACCTTACTTTTACTACTGTATAGTGCCCTAAAGTAGTACTTTTTAAGTTTACTTTACTACCTTACTTAGTACTTTTTACGCAGGTACTGAGGTAAATATAAAAGTAGCAATGTGTGCAGAAAACATGAACTGACATGAAGATGTAGGTCACTTATTAAACAGAAACAGAAGATGCACCAGAATGTTTTGTTTACATGTTAAAATCACAGAATTTTTTCCTCCTGCCCTCAGACCTCCCTGAAGTTAATTGGTTTACCAGCCTGCTACCTTTTTCACCCCTTAAGAGCGTGCAGGTCTGATAAAAGTCAATGTATTTCAATTATAGAGTGGGAGGCAATAGCACCAAAAGGGACACAGTTGTAATTTGTATCAATGATAACATGGCAAATGGCCAACTGATGGAATGATGGCGCCTAATTGGTCCCTCGACAAGATGATAGTCTGCCGGTTTCCAGTGTCGTGACACATAAAAGGTTTGCTCTTTGGTGTGATTATACAGACACTGGCGAAGGCACTTGGGCTTTGAAAACACTTATCTCCTCTACTTTTACTTTAGTCTTTCACCTTTCAGTCAAGATGTGTGGTCCACTGTAATTGAAAACAAACTTGTTTTAAGGAAAAGGCCACAAATACACTGCATGCCTGGCGTTTAATGGAGCCATTTGACAGTAAAAAAAAAATCAGACAGAGCCATTTCAACTCTAATGAAAATAAACCACTTGCATCTTACTTTTTGGATGAAATTACTCGTGTGGAATTCATTCAGCACTTCTCCCCTTTCATGATTTTTCAGTCTGCAGTGTAGCCAAGAGAGCGTCGGTGACACCGCCTAATGCCTGGGCCCAGTGAGGCAATCTACTACTGTCACTCAGACTACATTAAGAGCATATTAAAAGACAAAAGCCTCCTGCTTCAAACTTTCAGGAGCCTGACGTGCTGCTGTGTTGACAGAACCACGACAGGCTCTAAAAACAGCCCCCGCTTAGTTCCTGTCAAAAAGAGACAGAGGGGAAAAAAAAAAAAAAGAACAGCATGCACCGCTGCACAAATACAGTCATGTACATACTTATCTCTGTGATCTAAATGTTCCTGCTCATGCTGCTGGAGGAAACACAAACAAGAACTGCCTCATTTCCAGGAATCGCGGTGCAGCCGAGGGAAATTGTGGACCGTAATGAGTTTCTTGTTACCTTTGTGATTTATTTTCTGTTCTGTAAATCAGCGGATGCACTGGTCTTTGCATTTTCATCTGTGTTTACCACATGCTCTTATGACTATTATATTTTGTCATTTTAGTATGTTGAATTAACAAAAATGAAACAAAAAAATACAGCAAACAAACCCTTTTGTTGTCATCTTATATAGCTGAATATTCTATCAACAATGGATGTCTCCAATCCTGTTCTCTGTAGAACCTGAGATGTTTCTTTTTTACTTTGCACAGCATGGGTTAAAAAGTTTGGAATGCTGTTGTTGTCTCTGGTTTATTCACTGCAGTCTTATTAACTGTAATGTAATGTCATTATTGCAAGTTTACAATTCCTTAACTGCACATGGTCCTTGATCGGAGCCAGTAACATCACTCATTCCTTGTTAATGTTGCTGGTTGGTTTTTCTTTTAGGATTTACTTGATGTATTCATTTATTTCAAAAGATAAAAAAGTCAATTCCTGCACACACTTATAACCTTTGCATTGACTTATTTAAATGAGAAATATACTCACTGCACGTCCAACAATAAATTCTGCAGTTCAAACAGTGAGTATGTGTTAAATAGGTTGTTGCCCCCCAGCACCTCCTCCCCGGACTTGAGGAAGCTCAGGCAGGCTGCAGGAACACTGCAGGAGTGTAAGACGAGGGCAACATTGTAATTTGACAACTCCTTCTAAAAGATTATTAATGATTTCTTACTACTCATAAACAGATACTTATTCATTCGGCAAACATTCAGCATTAATTTGAACTCTAATTAATGTGAAACAGGCAAACAATAACACAAGTTACAGACCAGAATAGAAATTTAGAAAAGAACATGTTGGCTGTAGTGTTGATGGATTTCAATTTAGCATGTTTTCTTAATCTCTGATGACATATTGTGGTCATTTTATGATTTATTACTGTTTATATATATTACAGATTTCTGACATAATGACCTATCTCAAGATAAGACTTTCTTTGTGTAGTTCTAACGACCAAAACCCTGGAAGTTTTTTTTAAATTAATTAATGCAGAGGTGATTAATGTGCATGGAAATTGACTTTTATTCTTTGAAATGGATTTTTGGGGGATTTGATTCTCTGTGTCACAGAAAGAGGCCAAGCAAGTGCTATGCACGTTGCCTTCTGCTCATTTATTGCCATTTTTGCCTTTATTTAATAGCATTTACTTAAGAGGCAGACAGGAGAAGTGTGGAGACAGAGAGGGGGATGGTAATGAATCTGAATCACCAATGTTGCTGTTATATGGTACTTTTTTTTAAAATCAGCAGCCCATGGTGTTCAGGATACTGGTCAGCACAGTTCTGGTTAACACTTTACTATATGCCCCCCTATTCTGCATTCATAAACAGTGTATAAACATGTAATAACTGGTTTATAACAAACTGCAATATAGCTGTAGGTAGGGCTGCAACTAAAGATTATTTTCATTGATGAATAATTGATAAAATAATTGCTCAATTAATCAATGAATAGTTACTTCTTTAAAAAGAACAGAAAATGTTGAAAAATGTCAATCAGTACTTCCCACAGTCTATGATGACGTCCTGACATATTTTGTTTTACTCACAACCCAAAGATAACAAAAAGATAAAATTTAATGATCTGAAATCCGAGAATTTTGACTTTTTTTCTTAATAAATTACTAATTAATTGGTTATCAAAAGTAGGTGGTGATTAATTTAATAATCGATGAATCAGTGCAGCTCTAGTTGTGTTTATTAATGTAAGGAGGCTGATGAATAACCAGATAATGACTTACAGTGACACAGTTTGAATATTGTGAACTGTCTTCACAGGAAAAGTAATGATTGTTGACCAGTGTGTATATTAAAAATGATACCTGTAGAAACCTCCATTATAATGTGTTATTTTGTTATTTTTTATATATGTATTATAGTTTAATATACTGCTTATAAATGCTAAATATGTGGGGGCTTAAGGTAAGGTGAATTTGCCTGTAGAATAATAGTTTATGACTAAATTAAATACAGATGTTGAAAAGTATATGAAATGCTTTTTGAACCAAAATAGTTTTAAGTTAATAGAATTTTTAAAAATTAAAGAACAGATTACCTAACTACTGTACTGACAATATCACTAAGGTGAAAATTCTTTACTTGAAGCGTCAGTCATTATAACATCCACAGCACCGAGTCCTTGGTCATTTGCAGCAGACGACTTGCTTGCTTAACTGACCGCTCGGTCCGACAGGCTCTCTGGGGCGGTATCGTGGCTCGCAGTATGCCAGGACTGCTAGGACTTGCTGGGTAATGGACCAGCACAGAGGCTCAGCTGGGAGTTAAGAGGGAAAAATGGGCACTGCCCTCGCACACACACTAAGACTTGAGCCCCTGCGGCACAGCTAATTCAGAGGTGCACAGCCTGGATTTATATATATTTGAAAAAAAAATATTTGAGAAAAATTTTCCAGAAGCCAAGGTGAGGTCCTTCTAAAACTTCAACAAAAAAAAAAAAAAAAAAAAAAAAAAAAAAAAATATTTGAAAAAAAA
>JAJHUR010090124.1:0-23230 GCA_027495735.1 Lutjanus campechanus | reverse complement strand
TCCCTCTTCTCATCTGCTCATTCTTTCTTCTTCTCATCATCCAAGACACATTCCCTGTGGAAGACAAACGATGCTGTCTGCTGCACACACACGTTAACACATCCACTGGTGTGTGTTACAGAAAAGTGCATGAGTGTGTGTGTGTATGGGCTGTGGAGCAGGGACATAATGTAGGACTTGGCATGTGCAGACTGACAGGCACTTTTACTCTTAGCACAGCGTCAGTGTGTGCTGCCAGTTTCTCCATCTGGTTAACAGAAACACACACAGAAAGAAGGTGCTGCAGAAAGCGATGTGGATCATCTGGCATGGGTGCGGCAATGGCTGTCAGAAGTCCGTGCTGCACAGTAGTATAATATAAGTTTCCCTGACTAAGTATAGAGCAGGTGAATACTAGACATTGCAGCAGTAAAACCTGAACTAGTGGTTTAAAAGTTGTTAGGTTACCAATTTACAATAAGACTCCTGTCAAAAATGATTTATAAATGGATGATATTAGGTTATTAATAAGGTTGTAAACACTTTATAAATCATTAAACAATAGTGAAGTCATTAATAAATTAACTGACTAAATATATGTTAATCAGTAATCAATCAATAGTCTAGAAATATCAGTAGTTTTGCCTCATTTGACATTGTTTTGTTTGGCGGGGCCATTTATTGAATAAGGAAACTTAAACTTAAAATAAGAGAAAAAAAACTAGAAAAAATGGAAAAGATAAAGAGAAAACATGCCTTTTGTATCGTTTGAATTATTAATGATCAATCAATTAATTGATGGTTAGCATTTTCAGCTATTGGTTAAGAAAAAACACAATTTTGCAAAATTTGCAACCCTAATAAACAAGTTGTAACACAGTTTCCATAATTCAATTTGAGCTCACTATTTGGCAAGATCCATTTCCAACTTACAGCTAATTAACCTTACTAATGAGTTATTACCTTTAATAATTGGCAAAGTATGAAATATGTACATCACCATTTATTAATGTCTTAACTACCATTTATTGTTAAACTGAAAGGGAGCTTCATCGTAAAGTGTAAAATTGTACATGCTGAAAATATCAAGGTAAACAATATTGCCTTAGTCTTGGTGTATAAATCTGCTAATTTGATATGTTAATTTGATGCCAAATTAAACTTTTTGACCATTAAAATGCTGACGGTGCTGATGATGGAGAAGACGAAGTAAGCAAAGTAATTGATCTGAGGCTTAGCAGTATAGAAGGGCTCACTATTTTTTATGAATTATAATTATAAAGCATTTATAAATGATTTACAAGGGTCATCTTATTGTGAAGTGGTACCCATTTTTTTCTCCTGGTTAAATTAAGACTTTGAGTGGCACTTTGGCTTTGAGTGTCTTGTTATTGTGTTTACTTTGTCAGTCGAAAGCACGGTACAAGTTATTTAAGTGAGGGAAGTGATCAAGGATAACAGGTTCTACTGTTCAGCAGCCATGTCTGTGTTCTTTTCAAGCATAGGGCAATCAAATCAATTATGTGCTAATACTAGGATGAAGAGACACTCAGAGTCCATGTATCTAGTGTGTATGTGTCCGTCTATGTGTGTGTTTTTGTCATTTTTTATAGTTTGGTAGCATAAGTAAGAAGAAGATAAAAACCACTCCCGAGAACCTGCGCACAAACTGTACATGCAGTTCCAAAGTAATAGATGGTCAAGTTGATTTATGTAATGCTGAAAAAATAAACCAAATTTGTACCAGAGTGCTTTAAACCAACCACAAATGTTTGTCTAGGTTCAGACAGCACTTCAGTAGCAGCATTCTGCACTAATTGTACAGGAAATACCAGTCTGTGAAATTTCAAAACGCAATGTTGCAGTAGTCAGGTCTGGGAGGGTATTGGTGCACCAAAAACTACCCTCTCCACTACACTCACCATTTGTTACATCTGCTAGTTGCCGATTTGGTGCACACTCCTCATATGAGTCTGTGTTGATTTAGGCTCAAACAAATCTCTCCAGTGTTTCCTCTAATGCTAGCCATCTTGATGTGCACTGCTCTTTCACTGGTCAACCTAGCACAAGAATTGGTGGTGGGCGAGGGGAGGCCAGATCCAGAATTTACAGAACGAGGGAGAGCTTCAGGGTGCATCGGAGTTGTCGTAAACAAAATATTAACCATAGCAGAAAATGTGTCTGGAGGGGAACGGACTTTGTCTCTTAGAAGTTAATGCAAATCTCACCCACATTCAGAGTGTGTGGTCTGATGTAGAGCTGCGACAACTGTTGGAAGAAGTTTAATTTTCATGAAGATTCAGACAGTCATCTGACGTTCAATGTTCTGAAGTGTTTCTGTCAACGTGCCGGGTTCAGCTTGGTTTCTAAATTTTAGTGAAAAAAATATTAACGTTTCATCTGCATAGAAGTTAAAATTGATTTTGTGCCTGTCAATAATTGTTCCTGGTTATAGCATATGGTATATAAAAAAAACAGTTACAGACCCAAAATTGAACTCCGAGGGACGCCATGCAGAACGGCTTCTGGAACATATAATGACTCACCTCGACAGACTTACAGAACCAGTTTTAGATGAACTGCATATCTCATGTCTGTAGCTGTTTCATTTCAAAGTGTAGGTTCACCCCCAGATCTGGGTCTAACTCCACCTAATGCATAATTTTGAAAAATGCTAAGAAAGTGGACGAGGCTCTGTAACTCTGTTCAGAGGACATTAACATTCTCACTTTAATATGAATCTCATGACGTAGAGCGAACTGTATCGGCTGTATCTCAGCATTACCGTGCAAGGTTCAGGATTATTTCAAACACTAATTGAGCCAATTCCAATCCATGAAATGCTGGTTTTTAGAAATGTATCAAGGAATGTTCATATTAATACTAACATCGGTGTGTTTCAGCACAGTACAGTAATATAATTTAGTTTATGGCTCAAAAAACTTGTTTAAGCATGCAGTACCTCTTTCAATTCAAAACATCATGTTTTCATCAAGAAATACAGTATATCAGCCAATTTTTGTCAGTAAATTATGATATAAATTTTATTTTCAACAGTATTTTGGTTTTACAGCCAAAAAATTCACACATTTGCTCTCTCTGTTGCCATTTATCTGTCTCCCTTTGCCTCCTCCTCTTTACCTCACATCTCCTCTCTCCTTTTACCAGCCTTTTGAAGCGTTATTAATCTCAACGTTAACTTACATCTGCAAATGAGCTGGAAAAGGTGGTAATTCTCACAGCGTCATAGCCTCATTTCCCTAGCGCTCCTCCATGACAGTCAAGCATTTTGCAATATGGTAACTGATAAAGCCTGATCGCACCTTTCTCACTACCTTTTTAGTGCTGTTTACCAGCTGGTGCGAGGGCCGGGAGAAGAGTGCTTTATTTAGGCTTTTTAGAGGATTTTAAACCTTAATGACTAAAGCTGACATCGAGGTAGATAAGTGGTTTCCTAGCTCCACTGTATGGACTGATGAAGACAGGACGTGAGGCTAAGAGCTGTTTATCAGTCTCAGCTGCACATGCAAGGACCGAGAGATACATATGAACAGCCAGGATGAGGCCGCACACACACACACACACACACACACACACACATACACATACACACGCCCACTCACACACACACAAATTAGGTTTCTTCTCCCAGCCGAAGGCTCTCAACTGCTGATCATTTAATGGCAGCTGGCAGGTACAGGCAGGATTTAGCCTCCCATCAGTTAAACTGGTTATATATTAGAACATGTAGAAAATAGGGAGTAGGGCCCTGCAACAACATTACCAGCCTATGCATGGCATGTAATTAATGTCTAGCTGTCAAGAAGTTGCCCCCTGGCTTGTGAGCCAGTTATAGCTTGAACAGTTATGTGTTTTTTATCGTCTGTAAAAGACATTATGGTGACAGAGTAATTTTTCACAGCAATTAATAGGATAAAGCTTTTATGATATAAGAGAACAGGTAAGACAGTCAGCAAATGTGTGAGGAAGGGAGAGCCTGAGAAAAAAGTAAGAATTTGAGTGTTGCTGCACAACCTTTCACCTCTGACACACTTCATATTCGACTACCATCCGGAGCCACGTTCAGAAATGCAAACAACCTTTTTTAAAAATGGCTGTACTTTCTGACCTTTTCCAGCAGAGCCCTATTTTTCATGAAGAGGTTAACTGTCAAAATATAGTATTTTGAGTCTTCTCCACCCAGAACAGAAAAACAGCAACAGTAAATAATTTCATATGCATTACAGTTTAAAGTCATAGCAAATAATGAAAGTATCAGTAAATGGATAAATAATGTACAAAACATTGTACATGAGAATCAAAATTATATGAAAAAAACAAAACGTGCAACCTCAATTCCAAAAAAGTTGTGACATTGTGCAAAACATAAATAAAAATGCAAAAATGCAGAATGCAATGATTTTCCAAATCTTTTAGAATTGAGTACAGTACAAAGACATCATATTTAATTTTCAAACTGATAAACTGTATTGGTTTTTGTAAATTTACACCTATTCTGAATTTGATGCCTGCAACATGGTTCAAAAAAAGTTAGGACAGGGGTATGTTTACTACTGTGTTTTATCACCTTTTCTTTTAACAACACTCGAAAAGCGTTTGGGAACTGCGGACACAAATAGCTGAAGTTCTGAAAGTGAAATTCTTTCTTATTCAAACACCTTCATACCATCACAGATGCTGGCTTTTGAACTTTATGCTGTTAGCAATCTTGAGATGGTCTTTCTCCTCTTTAGCCGGGTTAGGACACTCGTCAGACCACGGCACACTTTTCCACTTTGTGTCTGTCCATCTCAGGTGAGCTTGGATCCATATATGGCTTTCAGTTTACATCGTAGACTTTTAACTTGCATTTGTAGATGCAGCAACAAACTGTTTATTGACAACGGTTTTCCAAAGTATTCCTGAGTCCATGTAGTATCCTTTATACAATTATGCGGGCATTCAATATTGGGTTTCAGTATATCTTTGCCTTCTGTTTTTATTTACGTTTAACACAGCGTCTAACCTTTTTTGGAATCGTAGTTGTATGTTGTAACCCAAAAACATGCATTCCCAAGGTGTTAGTTCACTTTTTATGTAATCTCTCCTGCTGTAGCTCTAAGCTCTACTTTCCATCCAGTGTCTGCAGAAAGCTCTTTGATGGTGGCAGCTGGAATTTGTTGGATGGGGGGGAGGGAGGCAGCGTTGAAATAGCGAAGCTCTGGGAACCACGACAGTGCTCAGAATATGAAGGGAGGGAAGGTGGGAAAGGGGGGGAGGGAGGGAGGGTTGAGAGCTGGAGGCACAATGGCGTAGGAATGCAATGAAATATGAGGCTACGGTGGCATCAAATAGAAAGTAAGCAAAGTAATCAAAGTAATGGTGCATATTCTGTGTGAACAAATGATGAGGATTTGCAGCCTGGTCTGTCTGGGGATGGGGATGTTTGTTATAGTGTTATGTTGTGGTGGTTAGAAGTGTGTTTATGTTAGCGAGGGATACATGCTGGCCGGGTTTGTGCTTGTGTGCAAATGCTGTATACATGCACAAGCCGTATATGCCGTATGAGGAAGATTTAGTTGCATTTGGTGGATATATGTGGAGATAATTCTTGTTTGATGCTTATAAACTCAAAAAAGTACCCTATGGCAGTACCCTGCAGCAATTGCAGAGTATTGCTCCAGCCTGCCTGTAATTCCTTGCCCTGTGTTGTGAAGCATGTTTATGTTCTGGGCCTGTGTGTGATTTATGCTGCAGCCAGAGCTGGAGGAGAGCGGGTAGAGCAGAAATCAATGATACCTTCAGCTGCTTATTTATGGTTGCACCAAACCCTGGGACTCTCAGCTGGATGAGAAACTGGCCTCCAACGAGGGGAGGGAGCTGGTGGGGGATCGGTGATGAGGAGTGACAGGGTGGTGAAGGAGAGGTTGAACGGGCTGAGTCAGGGCCTCGGGGTGGGGCAGAGGGGAAATGTGTGTGGACAGATCTAAAGGTTATAAAGGCTTGGTGACTGAAGTTTGATGCAGCCATCTTTCAACAAGCTGTTTTCCTGCTCTCATGTGTGTCACAGGTTCACAGGTAGCAGAAATCAATTTTTTGATTTAACATAAGCTGCAGACTGAAATTTAGTCTTATCTCCCGCCAGCAGAAACTGTTAGCCCTGCTGCATAGTACATGGCTTTCATCAGGGTTGTGCGTTTTTCTCATGACAGCTGGCAGCCACAGGTTGGTCGTCACTGATGACGTGATGCTAATGCAGTGTAAACTGACACATGCTTGTGTTGGTGAAATGCTTCAAACGTCATAATGTCACATGCTACAGACGTATTCTGAATTTGTGTAGCACCTCTTTGTTAATAAATAAGACATGATTATGTGTGATGTCAGAGGCTGAGAGCAGTGTTCATTTTCAGTGCAAAGAGTTTTTGGTCTTAAAAAATGACTCAAACGGAGTAATCAATTATAGAACCAGTTGGTGATTACTTTAATAGATGACAAATAATAAATTGATCTTGAGCTGAATCATTGCAGCTCTAAAGTGCAATGTCACTATGAAGTGTACTATATTTCTTCTTTTTGTTACATATTTGTTTCAGTCAGAGGACAGTAAAACTTTGCACTTATTATTTTGTTGTGTCAAACAATCTTTTAATTTGCAGTTTGGGTCATTCACTTCTCTAATCAGTACAGGACAGTTCTTTTAGAGAAAACAAAACAGCTGATAAAATAATGTAAGCTTAAAACAAAAACATTTCAGTGTATTTACAGCGTGTTTCCTCACTCTTACCTTAAGGTTTATATTAAATTGGTGGTACCTCACTCATGTCTACCATGAAAAAGTTAAAAAAAAAAACAGTGTTTGTGTTGATTATCAGAAGTCATGGTTTGCGGAGGAGTGGGGATAATGAGAGTTAGGTTTTATCAGTATTGTAGCATTGATAAATCTAAACCCCCATAGATTTCATAGACGTCAATAAAGGTCATTGATCTGCTTAAAGTGATCTGAGTTGTTCTGTTTGATCTGTCTCTGATCGGTACCTTTCTTTATCTTTCAGCTCCCCTTCAGCCTCATTTCACAGAATGCATATCGAGGGATCAGGAGACATTCCGGTGTTGGTGGAGTCCAGGCAGCTTCCACAACCTGTCCTCCCCTGGAGCAATCAGAGTCTTCTACCTTAAGAAAGAGTGAGAGTGATAGCCCACTTTATCAGGACAAGTTAAATATTTGCGTCTGTGCATATGTGAGTCCCATCAAAAACGCTACAACCCTAATTTCTTTTCATCAGCTCACCCACCAGTGCTTGGCGAGAGTGTCCAGAGTATATCCATTCAAATAGGGAGTGCTTCTTTGACGAGAACCACACATCAGTTTGGATCCCCTACTGCATGCAGCTCCGCAGCCAAAACAACATTACCTATTCCAATGAGGATGACTGTTTCACTGTGGAGAATATCGGTTAGTAACAAACATTTGTTTTGCAGTATATCCAATTAATTAGGGGAATTCAACATTGCATTTCCAGACTTGTGAAACATGTTGTAGCACAATTGTTTTCCGCACATGTAGAAGTGTAGAAGGGACTGATGACAGAGTATTTTCATAAATTGCTGAGTAAATGTATTCGGATTGAGAGAATTATGTATTGTCAGACAGCAGAAAATGGCTGCTGCTAAAGTAGTACAGTAAATTACCTGCACAAAAGGTTTCCAATAAATGGTTTTTCCTGTTTCATATCAGCTAAACCTGCAAATGTCACATGCTTGTCAATATTAGAGCAAGTGTCAGACACGCAGTGTTCACATGATAAATCTTTTGATGTCTGACAGTTTTTATCTAACCAGGACTGTAGAGGATGCTGATATACTGTATTATCACATGGCAATGTCATGTTTGCTGACCTTTGTTTATCAGCACTGCTCATGTGACCAAATTGATCATCAGCATGTTTTTATTGATAACATTTGGATGTTTTCTTTACCACTGAACCCACAATAAGGTGTAGAAGAAAGAGGACATTGATGGTTGGTCTGTCCATCTATGCAGGACTGTGTGTCCAGAGCAAAATATGTCAACAGCTACTAGTTGGGTTTTTGGGAAATTTGCTATGAATATTCAGTTGGACACGGAAAGTATAATACTGGCTTAAGTTGATAAAGGGCACATCATGCTAGCACATAAATGATGTACCCACCTTCAGTGATAGAAATAGCTCGAAGCGTTTTCATTCTGTTCAAACTGAACTTTTGCCCTCTTCCTGGCAGTGCGTCCTGACCCACCAGTGTCCCTAAACTGGACCCTGCTGAATAGAAGTCCCTCTGGTCTAAGTTATGATGTCATTGTCAACTGGGTTCCCCCACCCTCTGCAGACGTCGAGGTAGGCTGGATGCGCATTGAGTACGAGATCCAGTACAGAGAGAGAAATTCCACAAACTGGGAAGCAGTAAGTCGTCTCTCTTTTACTTGCTCATAAATTTCCCTCACCTCCTCCACACACACTGTAACATGTCCTGACACATGTAAACACACACCTTAAAACTTGACAAAATGGCTCTGTGCAAATGCACAAGCTCACACAAATACAAACACACATGCACCCTCTTTAAAGTAAATTGTAGGGAGGTCATACAGGCACGGTGTCGTGTTTCCTCTCCCCTCCCCCCTGGACTCTTGTGGCTAAAATACAAGAGTGGAAGCCAGAGCAAAGCCCTCTGGGAAAACACAGTCTCTCTGAAGGAAGTGAAGGGAGGGATCTGTAGGTCAGGGGCCATGGGACCTTGAACAGACTCATATTCATTATGGCCTGGCCAGCCAGTCTGACAAATGCAGCCTTGGAAACAGTTTTAGAGCCCTCCATTATAACAGTATGTCCTACGTCTAATGTATCTTAAATGCCTCAACAATTGTACCTTTGGAAAGGTCATAGCTACAGGTACCAAAAATAAACATAGACCTCTTGACTGTTAAGCTTCAGTAAGCATCACAAAAGCTGAATAATTTTCCGTTTAATCAATAAAACTGTTATCTAATTCCTTCTGTATGTTTTTGTTTTCTGTCTTTCTTTGCTATGTGCTCTGTAATTCAGTTGGAGATGCAGCGGTACACCGAGCAGACGATCTACGGTCTGCAAATAGGAAAAGAGTATGAAGTGCACATCCGCTGCAGGATGCAGGCCTTCACAAAGTTTGGAGAGTTTAGCGACTCCATCTTCATTCAACTGAATGAGATTCCAAACACAGGTGGGTCATGGGCGGAGCAATCAATCTTTTAACCAGATGCAATAAATAAATATGAATGGTCCATTGCTTCCATCAGACAGACACGGTGCATCACTTTGAACAACCAGAAACATTGTAGTTGACATGACAATGTTTGCAAAATTACTGCTCTTTATATTATATATCAGTGATCTGCCCTCAGTATACCGTATATTGGAGCAGACATCCAAATGTATGCAGATGACACTGTAATGTATTTACATGAAAAAACTCTGACGAAAGTACAGTCATTATGTTTTTCTCAAAAAGAACAAGCAATGTCCCTTAGCAACATTCAGTTTATGATATGCTGTGATCTTCTCACACGTGACACACTGTTCAACCACTTGTTTTCTTATTACTGATAGAGTATTAAACAATCTGTGGATAAAAAAGCTCTTAAGATCCTGGATAATATACTTAAGACCTACCATCACCGTAACATACTTATTAGTTTTGATCTCCTTTCCTGAGAAAATCAGATTTCACAATGCTTGTTTAATATTCAAAATTGTCAATGAATAGCACCTCCCGCTTTTATGGCATTCATCTCTCAAAGAATATGGGGGATGGATTAACAGAATCTACTGTAGAGCAAGAGGAGACATAGTTTTGTAATATAAATGAATGATGATGATGATGATGATGGGTTTGTTTTATGTTGCTTTTCAGAATCTACTTTCCCACTCATGCTGGTTCTCATTTTTGGGGTTGTGGCTATCCTCATACTCATCATGCTAGTTGTCATCTCTCAGCAGCACAGGTAGGAATGGACTCTGTCACTCATTCATGCATGTTCAACCTCTCTACTGAATTAACAGTGGCTGTGAAGTGTTTTCAAAATCCACGTCAGATTGTGCAGAACTGCTCTCTGTGTGGCCTCATTTGCTATGCACACATACACTACTGTGAATAGATTATCTTCATCATGTCTGCCCTGCCGTTGCAGGTTAATGATGATTCTGTTGCCGCCGGTTCCTGCACCCAAAATTAAAGGCATCGATCCAGAGCTGTTAAAGGTACATTTATATCTATGTTGTTACTCTGCCCTGTCTGTGATTTTTCTTATCGAGGTATCAAGGTAATTTATTTATAATTACACAACCTAGGGTTGCGCAACTAAATGAAAGTTGTGGTCCCTTCATACTACACACACATAGAACATATATACAGATAATTACATAGAATAGAAGAGGATATAAAATCAAATAAAATCTAATAAAATAAAACTATATATACAGTTATTTATATGAGTATACCATATGCATATAGGAATACACAGTGTTAGATGTGAAAATTGTCTGGCTTTACAGGCTGATTTCCTCCCACTCATGCTCCCGGCTCAGTACGCTGTCCTCCGGTCCAGTGGGTGTGTACGGTCCTGCTGAGTGTGACATGGAGCAGCACCTGCCATTCATGAAGACCATTACATTAGCAAAATAAAATGACAAAAACTAACCGAGTCCATCACTGGTAGCCAATATATTCATCCAGCCCTCTGGCAGTTGTTGAAAGATCCATTGAGCGAGTGTGTACAGGTCAACCGTTCTGGTCCAGTTGGTTAATGTTAACTTTTTCAAGTAACACTCAGGGTCCTGGAGAGTGAGAGGCCATACATATGCAGAAGAGCTCATATTTTATTCAGCCATTGTTACGAAAACAACAACTGGAATGGAACAGCTTTCTAACCTAAACCAGGGTTTTCCTTTATCCACCATGATGGAATACCCATTGGTCTTGTTACGGATGTGTTGTAACTAAAAACTACAATACCAAATATGCCAAAGGTACTGTAAACTTACAGTAAATCAAAACCAAACCAAGTGTCACTGTTATATAGTTAATCCACCAGAGAACAACTATATTTGTCAACTGTAAAATGCCTTGCTTAGTACATATCTTAGTCTAAATTATTTAATAAATAATTGTAATTGGATTCATTTTATATATGTGTTTTACAAAACAAATATCAACTTATATAATGTAATTTATAAGTTTCATCAATCCAAAACTGGCCAGACTCACTACACACAGTGCACACCTGTGTATACTGTGTTCTATTGTATATGCATAAAGAGTGAAATTGTAAACATCAAAAACTGACAGCAGCCAACATATGGTATTGAGCTTTGTATCCAGTAAAGTGATTATATAAAGTATTGTGTAACCACAGTTTTTTTCATTACATTTTTATTGTAATTTTGATTAAAAACAGACACTGCTGGGCGTCCATGTGGCTCAGTTTGCAGAGGCTCTGCAAGCCACGTAATCATCACATCACCCACAGTCCCTCTCGCAATCACATCCTGTTTATCATTTGTGTCAACTATAAAATAAAAGCAAAAATGTCTATAAATAATTTGAAAGCAAACAGGCACTCTTGTTTTGTGGAAGTAAACATGGACAGGACGACCACTGAGGGATAATAAGATGTGAAGAGGGTCTTGTTGTGGGTGTATTATTGCCAGATGATGTGGGATGCATTTGTTTGCTCTTTACAAAACAACCCTACCCCTGGACCTCAGGGAAAAAACTGATAGAAATGAAATGAATAATAATGCTGCTGTTTTATGCTCAGACAAAGGTGAAGCACAAAGCGTGTTTGGTTTGCAGCTGAAATTTACACATACAGTCATGATGCTGTATATAGAAAAAAGAAATAGTAGGACTTTTATTACATGACTCTCTGCAGCCTGGTTTTCACATGCACTTACATCCAAATCTGTCCTCATGCAGAAAGGGAAGCTGGACGAGCTGAATTTCATCCTCAGTGGTGGAGGCATGGGTGGCCTACCAACTTATGCACCAGATTTCTACCAAGACGAACCATGGGTTGAGTTCATTGAGGTGGATCCTGAGGATGCAGATGCTGGAGAGAAGGAGGACAACCAGGGCTCAGACACCCAGAGGCTCCTGGGTCTGCCCCAACCTGTCAGCCACCACATGAACATAGGGTGCTCAAATGCCATCAGGTACTGCACAGATATACTGTACATGTAAAGGCTGGTGCACTGGTTACATAAATCACCTTAGGTTTGTCCCTTAAGTAAAACATTTTCTTAAACTAAGGGGCTCACTTGTTGCAGAAAGCCTGTTAGGTTGTCTCCTTTCTGAGGTGTTTAGAGGCTTTCACAGCAGTTACTGTCATAATACAGCACATACGCACTTCAGTTACAATGATTATGCTTCACTCCCATCAATCTCTAAGGTTAGCATTAATGTCAGTTGATAGCTTAGCTAACGCGCTTAAATAGCCTCAAAAAACAACAAAGAGGAAACAAAAACAAAAAGAAACCCAAACTAGACAGAAGATGAGTTGCTCTCCTCAAAGAATATGGAAAGCACAAGCGCATAATCCAAAGTAAATTTAACCTGGCCCTAACAAATATGCCCAGGCAGCAGATCTGACAAAAATCAAGGCAAGAAATTTGCTGTGAAACAAACCATAGATGAAGTAATGAAGAAATCACATCGACAGGAGTTGACATGAACTTGAGTTTCAGTAAAACAATATAGTTTGCTAACAGAAATATATGTGACAGAGTTATGTTAATGTTGGCTAGCTACCTAGAGTTGTTAGTGCTTTCAAATCTGTACTCTCTAACAAGTTGCATATAGTTAATAGTTCCTAGTTGGTGTTCCCTGTCCCTAGGGATGTGTCTTGGTATCTCCTCCTCTTTAATCACAATAAATTCAGCCATTGTCTTATGTTCCACAAATGATTTCAGTTTTAAAGGACTGTTAAGGGTCTCCTAAAATTGTCTGAGGAAAATGGTAGCTAAGTGCCAATTTGCTATGCATAAGGAATACTTAAGTACCGAAGGTCAAACATTTAGAGATCAAAGTTTTTCCCTCACAACATCCTAAGGAAATCCTTATGGTGATTTTGTGCAACTCATTTTTTCCTAAGACTTCCCTGTATCGACTGCAAGTGAGTCAGACTTGTTTTCCATTTGCACATCTCATGCAACAAAAACACTCTGATTCTTATCTATTCAACTGTCTGCACCAGGTCAGAGTGTCACCGTCTCAGCTGCATCTGACGGGTGTAAACACGACCTGAAGTGTTTACTTAGACTTAAAGTCTAATCTTTTGAAAAATGTGCGTTTAAATGAGAGGTTGGTTCCCTGTGAGTAGGCTCTGAATATGTCTTTTTATTCACGTTTTGTAATCGAGGCCGAGCATAGTGTCCTCCAGAGCCAGAGAGCAGCTCAGTCTGCTCCGGTTTAATCCCACAGATTCTCGCCTCACTTTACTGATCACCTGAGAAGCAAGATTCAGGAACTTCTTGAACTTCTTCTGCAGTGGTTATTCATGTACAAACTGTACATTTACTGCCATTAGACAACTTCGGTGCTAAACTTAAATCCTGCGCTGATCACGTATACTTGTCTACTCTTAGTGTAGCCACAAGCACTCTGTTTTTTGAGTTGATTGAAAAATAGATCAGGAATATTCACACATATCAAATAAAACACACCGCACAGAAAGTTTTGTTGTTCATTTGCTGCTGTCATTTTAAAATGCACAGAAAAGACTGATTCTATAGACAGATACGTCATTGTGGCATTAACATTATTGTCACGTGAGTGTGACACTGACATGACTCTTGCAGTCGAGAGATGGGTTTAGATTAAAATTTGAAGACAACCTTAGCCTAAGTGATTTTAGCCAACTGTGCACGAGCTGTCATGCTGTGAAATGGCTCTACAAATATGAATTTCATCTGTTGTCTTTTCTTCTGTTTCCACCTGTTTCCCTCTCCCCTAGCTTCCCTGATGATGACTCAGGCCGGGCCAGCTGTTATGACCCAGATGTGCCTGACCAAGACACCCTAATGGCCACCCTGCTGCCAGGCCAACCCGAGGACGGAGAAGACTCCTTCGATGTCATAGAAAGAGCTCCAGCCCCAGAGAGAGGCGAAAGGCCCCTTGTCCAAACCCAAACAGGAGGGCCCCAGACTTGGGTCAACACAGACTTCTATGCCCAGGTCAGCAATGTGATGCCCTCTGGAGGTGTGGTGCTGTCTCCTGGCCAGCAACTCAGAATCCAGGAGAGCTCCCCAGCCACAGAGGAGGGGGTACAAAAGAAGGGAAAAGAGCCAAAAAACAACAAGGACTCTGAGGAGAACAAGCAGAAAGAGCTGCAGTTTCAGCTGCTGGTGGTGGATCCTGAAGGAAGCGGCTACACCACAGAGAGCAATGCCCGGCAGATCAGCACTCCCCCTAGCTCCCCCATGCCCGGTGAGGGGTATCATACCATACACCCTCAGCCAGTGGAGACCAAAGCTGCAGCCACAGCAGAGGAAAACAGATCACCTTACATTCTTCCTGACTCTCCCCAATCCCAGTTATTTGCCCCTGTCGCAGACTACACAGTGGTACAGGAGGTGGACAGTCAGCACAGTCTGCTACTCAATCCACCTCCCTCACACCAGTCTCCCCCTCCCTGCTTGCCACAGCACCCCCTCAAGGCCCTACCTGCCATGCCCGTAGGGTACGTCACCCCAGACCTGCTGGGGAACCTCTCACCATGAACTGACAATGCCTTTAAGCCTTTTAGGTATAAGGTTGATTGACCCAGAAAGTCCCCTGCGGTCACAAAAGCCTGTTTCTACCTGATTCCTGCTGGAAACCAAATAACTCGCAGCACACAGTGTGGATGAGAATGTACAGGTGTTTGTTTTCAGAGGGTGCTGAAAGGGAGAAGCTACAAGCTGTATTCTTGACTCTTTTTAAATCTGCTCCATCAATTCATTTGATGCAGAGGCAGCCAAACATGAACATCACAAAACAAATGCACAGTTTGCTCTGTTTGTTGACATCCATGCACAAGAAACTCACAGATAAATAGGCTGAAACTGTGATTGTAATGATTTAAAAAGCATTAGCTCACTGCTAAAACTGCCTCGGATCACATTGCACCTCTGGCTTATAGTGTATCGAGCAATGACCTCGTTGAAGTCTTAATCTTACAGAGAGACGTCTGTCAGTGTATGATTGATCAGGCGAAGACAAGCACATTCACACCGAGAAGAAGTTTGTTGATACCTCTTGCTGGCAGAGGTGTGTTGCCGCTTAATTGTGGCTTATTTTATATTCTTACATTTCTTATCTCATTGTGTCATCTTATTAGTACTTCACTAGAGATATATTTTTGTACAAAAAGGCATTAGCTAAAGGAAAAATCCACCCTAAGATACAGTTGAAAACACAACTATGCAGTTTTACCTTGCATTCCTGGCTTAATTTAATTTAATGGTATGCTATTCATATTTTCAAGAATAAGTGGCCCAAACGTTGATTATTATTATTGATGTCAAGATAGTTTTTCTCTACAGTGACAGTAGAGTTTAATATAAGAAATACTTTCATCAATTGAAAAAGCATACAGCATAAATGCACACACAGACATGAGTCTCTTTTCCTTCCTTGGGGGATATTTAAAGGCATTCTTGGAAATAAAGGAAATTACTAACTGAACTAGAAATACAGGTGCCGATTAGGTGAGGGAAATTACTTCTTTTTATTACAAACTAATCCACAGAATACATTTAATATTACAGACTGAATATACATAGAATTTCCTTTTAACCTGAGTTGATTTATTGTCATTTTATTCTGACATGCATACTGAGAACATATCACTTACAGTGCTTAACAGCAGTTCATGTAGCACTAGCAAGGATTTATTTAGATTTATTCACAGCCTCACAGAGACACTCAGTACAAACTACAACATTTATTGTCAATTAATCTACTGATTATCATGATTATTCGTTACATTTTTTTAGTCTATAAAACATTTTAAAAAAGTGTGAAAAATGCTCATTACAATTTCCCAGAACACTTGAAGTCTTCAGATTGCTTCTTTAGTCCAACTGACAATTCAAAATCCAAAGATTCTTCATTTACTGATGACCAAGAAAAGCAGCAAATCCTCACATTTCTGACACTGGAACTGGCAAATGTTTAACATTTTTGCTTGAAAATGACTGAAACGATTAATCGATTATCAAGATAGTTGCCAACTAATTTTCTTTCAATCGAACCAACTAATCGTTGTGGTTCTAGTACAAATAGTGTCATATAGTATGCTGAGCACCACCAAGTGCCTTGCTCAGGGGCACATTTATATAGCTATTTAACAGAAGGGAAGGGACACAGACATGTAGCCAGCAGTTCGGAGAAACCAGATATTGCAGTTCACCCTGTAACAGCAGCCAAGTCTCACCTTTACAAACCAGCAGTCACTCATAACCCGTCACTTAAACTGAAACCTTAAAGAGTAAGCTTTGTACTCGGGAGTTGTTTTCTTCTCATGTTGCATAGTTATTGCAGGGACAGCAACTGGAACAAGTTGAAAGACTGTGAAAGTATGTAATAGCTGTAATTAGCTAACATTTTATACTTATTATCTGCTAAGTGCACCGTGTTAACAACCTGTGCCTATGATAGTGTTATTAGCTTGGAATTTCTGTGCTAAAGTATGCGTCATAATTAGGATTTGTTCATTTTTGCATTGCTATGTACAGGCAAGTACGGCCATGTATTGTGAATTGGTGTAAAGCCTCTTGGTGTATAGATTCACTACTAAAAACTTGCACATGCACTAACCTTGCATGCATACACACTACATCAAACAAATGCCTTAACTGATATGTAATTTTGCCTTCCTGTCGTATTTATAAATATTATGAGCTGAAAATTGGTTGCAAGGGTGAAAATTTGCTGAGGCCACTAAACTGCAATTTGCACATTTCCAATCATCCTAGTAAACTGACCACAATTTCTAAGCCAAAATTTTGAAGAGAGAAAAAAAAATGGTTTGACCGGAGTCAGATACAGTGGACAATATGTATATAATTAACAGGCATGTATTCCTAGTTACTTTACCCCCATATCTTTCTTAGAATAAACAAATTAAGGATATTATTTAGAGAGAATCTTGATGCTTAATCAGTTATTTAGTCAGATTAGCTTGTAGTGTAATCTTGCCCCTGATAACAGTGTAATCTTGCAAATAACCAGTAAGCAATTTTATAACGCGCATGAGGTGACAGTAGAGGAGACTTTTTGTAAAGGTTTTATGCTCCTCTTATGTTTTCATCCTATAAATTCTATCATAAAGGCTTTGACAGTATGCCTGTCTCACACAGCAACATGGCTCACCGCATACAAGAAGCCATCTAAACTTAGGTCAACAGAGGTTGTGTGATGTGCATGGTTTTTTAATACCACACAATGAATTTTCATTTCAACACATCCATGAATGAGTCAGGAACATTGTTATTATTGTTCAACATCAAGGCAGCCTCCAATTGTCACATCACACCATAAACAAAACATATTTCACAATGCAAAGGAAACACATGCTGCCTGTGAATCATGTTGTTTTGGAATCATCCTTGAGATAAGCAGGCAAATGACTCGCATAGAATAGGTCTTTTGTACCAGACAATCCCATAATGAAGAGAGACAAAAGCAAGAGCCATAAAATGACAATTTTGAAAAATGTGAATATGATAGATATGTGCCATTTCTCTTTTTGTCTCTCTATGTTTGAAAAAAAGCTCAGTGTTCTGTTAATGTTGCCTAGTGCTGATGATACCAGCAATCAAATGCTGTTGCAGAAATGTCTTAATATATTTACTAGTGCTGTAAGATGACAAGTATATATTTTTTATGTCATTAATGTTACTAATCGCAATGTATTGCTGCTCAGTACATGTATTTTTCCTGCATCAGCCTTACTATTGTGGGAAGGGGTCATTAAGAGAATGCGATCACTATTGTGTACAAGTGTAAATGTTTGTGATAAACCCTGCAAATCGGATGATACTGATATCTGAAAATGTTATGTTGCCTGGGGGAAATGGGAAGGCATGATTTTGTTCAGTTATGAGTTGCAACAATAGGACAGTTTTGCCCCAAAGTCAAGCTGCAATACAGCAGCTCCTCCTGATGCTCATCCAACGTTCACAGTGTTCACGCCCATCCAAAGATCCCCTCAAGGCTCTCTGTGTATATGAAGGAAGATCAGATTATGGAGAAAGCACTGTTAAGGTTCTCTTTCAGTTGTACCATGGTGATTGTGAATGTGTGCAAACTGGAAATATGCAATGCAATTATCATATTGTGGAAAAGTTGTTAAAAAACAAAGATGTTAAATCACTGAGACTGGGTTGCACCAACAAGGACTGATTTGATCTAAGATTAGTTGTTATCAGAGTGAGTTTGTGCTCTGTTGCACAATTAAAAACTAATTTAGTAGGTTTAGTAAATCCAAGTTTATTGATGTATACCTAAATTAGATTGAGTTTAATCAGTATGGAGATGCTTGCTTACCCAAATTGAATTAATTAAATTAATAAAATAATTTGTCGGGACTTTGTAAGTCTTTGTAAGACTTTTTTTTTTTTTTTTGTTACAGAGCAAAATTGCTCTGTAACAAAGAACATGAAATAGTTTGCGAGCTAGCTAAAAAGTTAAAACATTACATAGTTTGTTAGCTGCCCAAAAGGTTAACAAAACATTACATTGTTTGCTGGCTAGCTAAAAAAGTTTACAAAATGTTACACTGCTCTTAAGCTAGTTTTAAAGTTTGGTGCAAAATAATTGAAGCTATAATTTTTATCATATTTAAAAATTGGTGCAACCCAGCCTAAAGAGAGTTTTTTTTAAAGGTTACAGTGAGTATAATAAATTGGGTGGGGCTTTTTTGTTCAAGCTTATTGTACAGGTGTTTACTACATTGTGTCTGCAAGTTTCTCTTTTTTTTTTTTTTTTTTTTTGCCAGTTCACAATGAGCTCATTCTTAATGTAGTGTAAAAGTTTGCAACTGTTATTTCAAGCTTATAAATGTTACAGACACTTTAGAGCAAGCACTTTGTACACACATATATCTGATGTTTAAAATAGTACTCAGATTTTGTATTTTGGACTAAATCAAGTCTATGAATTACTTGTTATTATAAAACAACATTATATTTTTTATTCAGCACAATAATTAGACAATGGGGATCCTTCAATATCAATAAGCTTTAGTTTTTGTTCTACAGAGTTTATGTTTATAGGACATATTTTACACTACCAGATTGATAGAATGATGTACTGTAATGGAGTATTTAATGTTTGCTATAAGATTTGTGGATAGAAAGCAGATAGATATAGTCTTTTATGAAGTCATATCAAAATATAGGCAGAGTGAAACAGTTATACTGTAACTCAACACTCTTAGATTGCTCCCCATGTGATTTAAGTGCATTTGAAGGGGCTACAGTGTTTTACAATGATGTATTTTGGCCTCCAGCTTCTTGGTTTTGAATCGGTTCAAGGGTGGCTTTTGTCACTTGGTTAAGCCTGGAAGTAATCCTGAGTGCTGGAATTTGTGCTTGTTGTAACTCTCTATCAAACAAAGAGTGTTCAACCAGACATTTTTTCAGCTTGTTGGGGAAATAGTTCTTAATAATTCTTGTCTTGAGTATAGCATGCACACCCTGGTTTTTATGACTGTGGCAGTGGCTCCACTCTATATTTCTATTCACGTGCTATTTATTTGTCTGCTTATAGTCCTCAGTTCACCCCACCACCTGATAACAGTGGATGGGACAGCATGAGTAATATGTGTGCTGTTATTCTTTGAAGTGCCATCCAGGCTTATAAAAAAAATCCATGTCAGAATTGGCGACAGCTGCAACGCCGTTGCAAGTGTTAAAGAACTCAACACCATAATTTATCAGTTTGCATTGGCCTCATTAGTTGATATGACTTTGCTCCATTTATTCCATGCCTAAATCATAATTTCAGAGCCTCTTGACCTTGGAGCCATTGTCTGTTTGCTGCTGTTTTACTCAAGGCTGAGAACTGTGTTGATCTTTGATGATTTGGTATTGTTCTCTTACCAGTTGAGCCTTTCTGGTGTTGTATGTGTGATCAATAAGCTTTCAACAAGTTACACAATAAATGTATATACAGCATCTCAATCATCTTGTTGATGTTTTTTGTCATCAGTTGTCCACAGAAAATAAATTACAAAATCGATTTATTTATCATCGTCCGACAGAGTTGTACAGCTAGATTTAGATGTAGCACAGCAGCGGATACTTATGTACTTCTTGTCAGACAGCAGAGGGTTGAAAAGGCTGTGGCTCAGGTGGGTGTTGTCTTTTAAGTGTCCTTTGGGCTCTGCACAGGCACATCGTCTCCCAATATCACTAATGCGTGGTAGATGAATATGAATAATATTCTGGGTGGTTTTAATTACCCACTGCAGAGTCTTCCTGCCCTGGGCCGTATACATCCTTTTTTGTGACGTCTCCAGTCAGGATGCTTTTCTCTGTGGGAGTTAACAAGAACTTGTCACAAGAAATACCTTGTAAAATAAAGCATTTAACTAGTATGTTTTTAATTGTTACTACAGCAGCATACTGCTGCCTCACCAGAAAAAGAAAAATAGATCAGCATCATGTTAAATATACATGTGAAAATATTATTGTTATAATAAGATGGTTTTCACATTAAAACCAGCTATTTTCACATGCAACAATGACATACAAACTTATCATGTTATAGCAAGAAACATTTTATATTATAATAATATAATACTTAATTTGTTATAAAATGAAAAGCTTTTTGTTATAATGTGAGAACTTACTGTAATAACAAAATGTTTCAAATTATAACATGATAACTTATACTGTTACAATGTTATTAACAACTTGTTATAACGAAACTTTTTGCATAATAAAGTGATACTGATTTGTTTTTTTCTGATGTGGCAGTAATACACTGTGGTAAAGCACTGATAATGAAATTTCCTGCGTTTTCAAAGTCTCCTTCCAACTCGATTGGATTCAGTATCTAATTTAAACAATTAATGTAATGTTAGTTTTGGAAATGCAAAGTAAATTAAACAAAATTAGATTTCACTGGGTTGTCAAGATCATGTTACAGATTGTAATTTCAATTCAATTTTCAGTGTAACTCTGTTCACAAGACCTCCTCGACTCACTGCCAACTGTGTTATTAAAAGACCACAAGCGGCACACTGCGCAGAAAAGGTCAGCTCAGATCTGCACTCAGTGACAGAAAAAGGATGGTAATGAACAAAATGTACAGCCCACTGTGGGAGAGTTCAGATGCAAATGCATCATCTGTGTATGTGTATCTGAGAGAGAGGAAAATACAGATTGTGTGGTGGTTGTGGGGTAGAGAGTGTGGCACTTTGTGTGTGTGAATGAGTTCACAAGTGTGTGGTTCTCTCTCTCTCTCTCTCTCTCTCTCTCTGTGTGTCTTTATCTTGCTGCCAGAGTAAGTGGAGAGGAAATGGCTGCAGAGCCAGTTGTGCATCGTGGGGAAAGCATATCGGACAATTAAGACAGAGGCTGTGTATTGCACTGCTCTGTGTGGGGCTGATTGAATCAGAGAGACAGCCACTCACAGCTCTTCGTCTCAGGACATTGCAGGTAATTACCCATAAGTCACTGTTCCCCTGTATTGGATCTTCAGCCCAATTACGCCCACACAAGCAGTCCACCTCGGCCTCAATTATTACCTCCGGTTGCTTGTTGACCTTTTCAGACACACAGTCCGACAGGCAATTCAGATACATTACACTGAGCAGAGGGTGTTGCACTTTAAGTCTAGAGGACAGACTTACGGGCTCCGAGCTGTGTGTTGACATCATTATATAAGTGTTTCTATAGAAAGATGAGCTTAAGATGCTTCTTGTGGTGATGGCATATTTTACTGCATTATATGCATCCAAGGCCATTCTAAATACAAGTACAAACACAAACAACCACACCAACAAAGCAAATGGACTGCTTTTATTGAAAGAGAATAAAAACTATTTTCCTATACAAAAAAAAGAGATGCAACAAGTGAGTCTGTGATATGTGTATGCATACATGTATACCACAAACCAGCTATATAGTTGAAGAACCAGAAAATGTAAATTCACAAACAACCACCAGACAGGATGGATTTTCCTTTTAAAATGAGTTCCACTAAAGTGAAAGCATTTTCTGAAAGCATAGGAGCTCAGTTTTGCCTCCTGTAAACTATTCTTGCAAA
Organism: Lutjanus campechanus; assembly: GCA_027495735.1. Classification (NCBI taxonomy): domain Eukaryota; kingdom Metazoa; phylum Chordata; class Actinopteri; order Lutjaniformes; family Lutjanidae; genus Lutjanus; species Lutjanus campechanus. The sequence goes on along the minus strand of JAJHUR010090124.1, from coordinate 919 downwards.
TATTTGTAGTTGTCGCCAAACATGTGCCATATGTGTTGCTCATGTGCATGCAAAATCAGGATAGATTGAACTATTGGAATTGAAATTGCCTGTGTTTGTACATGTGTGATAGAGAAAAATGTATTTTGGTATTTCACCATGCTCACCTTCACCAGTAGAGTCTGACCAACATACAAGGAACATTTTTGCTGTGAACTCCTCAACTACTAAATATTTATGATATGTACTGGAGGCAGGATATTTTATATATAGATATATTACAGTTTAGCAATAAACTTGATTATCCACAATGATACTTGGGCACTGAAACAGTAAACTTACACCAGTACTTTTAATAACAGTAAATAACTAAGTAAAAAAAAAAAACTGTCTATTTTCACCCTGGTGAGAATAGAAACAGCAGCTATTCAACTATTTACACCTGACCCCCTTAGTTTAGTTATAAGAACAAGTTTACTGTTGATAAGTGGTTGAATGGGTTAAGCACAGGACTGTTAACTGAAATTTTTAGGCTTATTAGTCAACTTACAGTTGGCTTATAATTTACAGTTTTTATAATTATTACTTTCAGTTTTCAGCAATGTGTTAAAGTTTAGGCAACAAAACTGGGCGCAAATAGCATTGTTGACTACAGACAGTGGCGCAAAAAGTGGGTATGCACTATATGCGGCGCATAGGGGCGCCGCGCTAAAGGGGGCGCCAAAGCGATGGGGGGGAAATTATTTCGAGTCGGCATTTTCTGTTTTTAACAGCTGTTTGTGCATGTGTAAATGATATGATCAATAACAGAGGCACGTCACTGATTAGGCGCCCCACCGCTCCTTCACCTGCCCTCCTCTCGCCCCCCGCCACGGCACACACACACATGCACTACGTATAGTCGCTCCAGAGTGCGCCCCCTCGAGCACGCGCTGGCGCG
>JAJHUR010090123.1:8809-20580 GCA_027495735.1 Lutjanus campechanus | reverse complement strand
GCAGTGACAGAGAGGAGAGATTCTGCAGCCGTGTGATAATAAATTACATCAGAATTCAAATGTCGGTGCTTACCAATACTCTGATCCTTAATAATTCTGCCGTTTAATACAGAATTTCAGTAAACACCCCTATGTGCGAAACACAGTGCGCTGTACAGTTGTTCGGACTTAAACAGATTTTTTTTGGCGAGGGCGTGGCACAAAAAAATGCGTCATCAAGTGGCATTTATCGCCGTTATCGCAAAGTGGCAAATTTTCATCGGTAACAGTTTTTTTGACGATAAATCGCACGCGATACGATATTGCCCAAGCCTAGTCTGTAATAAACTTGAAGAACCTCAGCCTCTGACATCAGCTCACTTTCTAATTGGAAAGCAACTCACCTCCTTGCCCCCTAAGCCCTTTCATGCTTTGAGACAAACCTCCAACTCCAGCCAAGAGGAGCTGACCCCGAGATGGAAATATCGCTAGCACCTTTTCAACGACTTCTAGATCCACTGGAAAAGGGAGTACTTAAAGGAGCTGAGATCCGCCCATACCAGCAAGACCCCACGTTCCACCCCTCTAAAGTAAGGTGATCTGGTACTCATCAGAGACAACCAGACACCACACCAGATTTGGAAAACTGGGATGATCAAGGAACTGTTCTCAGGAAGAGATGGACTTGTGAGATCCTGTGCTGTGTGCACATCAGACAAGATGATATTAAGAAGACCAGTTCAAGTGTTATATCCTTTACTCAATTATAGTAATGTTTTACGCCGGAGTTGAAAGTGAAAAAAGTAGTTGTTCAGAATAAGAACTTTTTTTTTTTTTTGTTATCAGTGAAGTTATGCTAGCGCAAGAGAATGGAAACAATACAATAGTACTGAGCCTTTGTCACTGTAAAAAAAATGCAGTCTTTTAAGTAAAGGGTAAAAAGACAAAACCATGATGTCCTGGCTATTTTTTGTAGAAGTTATAGCTAAGTTCCCACATTATCTCAATTTTTGGGGGTTTGTTTTCTTGATCAGAGGAAATAAAAAAGATTGAGGTGGCCTGTTAACTCATCCTACATGTATTTATTTTTCTTTATTAAGTATTGAATGTGTATATGCAAGCATCAAGATAATGGATGTGGAAATGACAGTAACAATGGTCAGGAACATTCATTAATGCACAAATTAACTCTCCCAAGATTTATGAATAAGGCCTATTGTGAACTGGGTCATGATGTTTTGTCATTTTTTAAAAAGTGGGTCCCTAGAAAAAAAAGTTTGGGAAACAATGCTTTACACACCACTTTCACATCCAGACTGTGGAGTACAGAAGTGGCACATCACTATTATTTTCCCCCAAAGCCTGTGACACAACCAATATCAGACTGGTTCTTAGAGGCTGGATCACTTTTACACTCAAACTGACTCATGTGTCAGAGGGATTGACTACTGATTGTGATAAAGCCAAACATCTCTGCTGCTTTCACTGTACAAGTGTTCAGTTCCACTCTACCATGAGCGAACTCAGACATTACTACAAATCCCTCCCAGTAAACAGAAGAAAAGCATCCCACCAGGTCATCTAGAGTTAACAGTCTGGTGTTTTTTCTTTTTGAGCTGGAGTTACTCAGGTTATATTAATTTGTTCAGCTGAGTCACACAGGAATTCATCTTGTTCCGTTCTTCCCATGTTTCTGCATGTGTCAGAGCTGGAGACACTGATCTGCTCCTTGTAAGGACTGAGGCAGGTTCAGACACAGCTTGCCGGGTCTGTGCAACACATTAAAGAACACCCACGTCATGTGCTCCATTACACAGGAGCTGTTTCATGATATCCTGAGGTCGCAAATTTATTGTATGCACTCAGTTCAAGGACATTTATGCTAGACTTTTGATTTATTGCCTGACACAGAAAGGCCATTTCATCATGGGAATTCTTGCTAACATACAGACAATGCATTTAGATTTCTTCAGGACTCTAAAAGTTGTGATCCAAGTAAATTGACAGGTATCAAGATGGATACACTGGTCAGTTTAACAGTGTATATATACTGTATCTGTGATGTGTTTTGCATCATATTCAAGCAAACTGATCACCAATTTACAAGTCTATTAACCACCTGTAGAAGATAAGGGTTACTCAGAAAGCAGCATGTTTGTCAACCATGAAAAGTTGCCCATGACTTAATTTTAACATCTGTATGAGACACATTTGGGAATACACAGTTCAAACACAAAGCTTGGAAATGGCAAACTCAGATAAGAATATCAATATCACTACAGAAACAGTATGAAGATTTCATAACAGTATTATTGTGAGCAAAATGACCACGAAATGCTAAAAAAGTACTGTTTACTGTTTGTTTTTCAAAGTTCTGTGATTGCACTAATCAAACCTTGCAGAACACGGGAATTGTTTGTTTGTTTAATGTGCACTTTGGTGAATTCCAGTCAGAAAAGGCTGACAGCAAAGTAAAACTGTGAAAATATTGTAAATATAGCGTAAACTGAAACTGATATAAACTTTTTTGTGTCTAAAATCTAGTTAGTTGGTGACCCTGTCTACAGCAGTACACTGCTTAACTTCCGTGCTGGTACTCCTCTTTGCCTCTCCAAACAGGGGGCATGCCGACCACCACCTACTGTAGGTAATACACTGACTATACTCATAAAATCCCACTTCAAATAATCTGAACTGTCCCTTTAATATAGAAAGTTTTGTGTGATAACTTAATAGCATAATAGCAGCACCCTGGACAGGCAGTCTATTGCACACTGAGTGACATTAGACAATAAAAAGCCTAATGTTTACAGATGACAGTAGATAAGTAACACACATGCAGAATGGAAACATTAATCACTATCCTGAGACCACAAACAGAGATCAGAACAGCTGACTGAAAGGTGTTCCTTTCAGCTAAATGCTTTGCTGGGGTTTAGTAACAGGTTAATCAGTAACACGTTTTTAATATGACATCTGGATAGAAGTACCACCCATACAGATCAGTGTGTGTGTGTGTTAGGATCACTTACCTACTCTGAAGTTGGGTGCTGTCAGGGTGTCTGTAGCATGGCCATTCTCACTGATGATGGTGGTGGTGTTTCCCTTCTCACAGTTGTTGTGACATCTGCCTCCTATGCAGGTTAATTTGCAGATGGTTGGTGTGAAGACCACCTTGATCCTTCCTGTATGGTTGCCCACTGCTGCTGAAAACATGGCACAAGCCAAGAGGAGGGGGAGGGAGAGCAGATCAACTCTAGTTATTCTTTGATCCATTGGAAAATGTTAAATCACTTTCAAGTCTAAGCTCGTCACAATTGACTGGTGAGGCTCCAGTCAAAACAATGACAAAATCTACTGTGTAATTTGCAATTTTGAAGAACATGTGATGTGTCTCCTCCCTGCACTTATATCCTTCCAACTACCGCTCTCTATCTGTTTCTCCTCCTCTTCCACTGCTCCTAAATCCAGTGGCGCCTCTGAAACGTGAGCAGGAGTAAAGAAAAAAAAGAGAGAAGTCAGCAAACAAAACTCTGGGACATCTTCCAGTTCTTCATTAGACGTCTCTGAGAGGTGGATATTGGCATATGAGCATACCAAGCTTTATTCCAAGACAGACAAACAGCGGGCATGCCACCTTCAGCCTCTGTGCCTGCTTTCCTTGCTCTCTGGTTTTCTTCTCATTCTTTCTTCTTGGTTTTTACTATTGAGATTTAGCAAACTGGGCTCAGAACCATAAAGCGATATTCCACTTTGTGAGAATAAGCCATTCAGTATGTACTCACTACTATGCCGATGTGATGATGGGTGAAGGTTCACAAAACAATCCTGGAGTTTTAGGTCCATTAAGACATATACGAAGTCTCGCAAGGTCGACGCTATGTTTACATCCTACCGGCTACATGCTACAGTTGACATTTCTGCTAAAAACATGGCGTAAATGGCGTCTTTTACGGTTAATTTTTAATGTCACGGCTCGCAGACACTTGGATAACACCACACAAGCAGGATGGAGACATTTTGTGTTTGTTTTGTGTGCTATTTTTGACATTTTATCCGTGGTCACCATTCACTGCCATTGTACTGGATGAGGCTGCTACCCTGTTTCTCCTAAAACTCCAGGATTGTTTTGTGAACTGAAGATCTTCACCCATCATCACATCGGCATAGTAGTGAGTACATACTGAATGGCTTATTCTCACGAAGTGGAATATCACTTTAAACACCTCAAGGAAATAAAAGGAGCTCCAGAAGTCCTTTGCTATGAGTTCACACTGAGATCAGGAAGAAGCAGCAGTAGCCTGTAGAGGTACGAGGTAGAAGTAAGCCCTCAGTACAGACTGACAGGAAGAAGCGATGAGTGAAGAGTATAAACTTGACAGTAATACTGCCTCCCTTTTCAAAGTTACTGACACATTCAATCTGTCTACCTACGATGTCTTACAAACATCTCCTCAGGTAAATGTAGCTTTTTCCTCCAATTCTTTCAACTTGATTCACTTCCCTCGATCTCTTAATATCTCTTCCCTGTGCGGTAGTTCTTGGCATCCCTGTGTCAGGTCCAAACCTCTGTCTCCAGCGCTCAGTGCTTTGTCTGTGGCTGTCAGCTGTTCACACCAGAGAGTGCAGACGCATGGAGTGAAGCCAAGCAGCCGGAGGAATGTTTTATAAACCTGAGAGGCAGGAAAAACCACTGGATAAGACGTCCCAGGCTACCTAAATATTCACTAATAGGTGCAAAAATTAACTATTAAAGGGGGACCTAATATGATGTAGTGGTTAAAATCAAATGCCAATGGAAAGGTGGTTTGAGGAATGCTGCCAGGACCATATATGAATGTCCAAGACCTTAAGTCTAAACATGGTTTGCCCAATTCCCCATGGTGGGAAGATTATTTCCAAAAAGAAAAAGGAAGGAAAAGAGAGTGGCAAGGATCCTGTGGATGGGGAGAGTGAGTAGTGAGTTTCTCGCTTCTTAAAAGGAACAATCTGTGAGTCAAAAGTGAACAAAAGCCTCCAAAACACAGAACTGGAACCTGCTTACTCACAAATTGACAGACTGTTTTGAAGACCTACATTAGAGAATAAATAAACTGAATTTAACTTTCCAAATTAATATTGAATGATGCTATTTTCAGTTTGGAGTATTACAGACCTCCTGGCGGACTTGTTCTTTTGCCCAAGGAAACCGTAATGCCCATTAAGGCACTCAGCAGTGTTCCTTCTTTCCTATGTTCATGTATTGTTTATGTTTTTGTTGCAATTCTTGTCTTTCATGTGTTTCTACCATACTATTGATATGCAGTCAAATATATGGGTATATGGGTACTTAGCAGTTTAAGTTGTATTACAGAACGTTATGCATAATATCCCTGTCCCTTTCTCGTCGACTCCTCCTTCCTGCCCTCCAACACACACACACACGTGCACATGCACACGCGCACGCACACACACACACACACACACACACACACACACGCATACACTCCATCTCCATATGTTTCACTCTCACCTTTTACTCAAAGCCATACCTAACATGTATGACAATATGATAAATAACAACAATATGATAAAATATTTTCATCAACATACAACAGTAAACAAAGAGGGTGTTTCAGTTTATCTACAATACATCATTGTAGAAATATATACATTTCAAAAGCCTCCTGTGGACAAGTGTTGTGAATTAGCACATGTGCTAAAACTCTCAAACAATGCATCTGGTTTGTCCAATGTAATTGTGATGTCTACATCAAATAAACAATAAACAAATAAATAAATAATCATTTACCCAGATGGGAGGTTTATTATTATAAATGCATCTATTAATCAAACAACATTCACAATTGCAGCCCCAACAGTGACGACCCTTCTTTCTTTCATAATCTATTCTCCTTATTACATGATTCAACAAATATCATATTAGCTGGAGATTGGCAGTGGCATTCCACTGAAATAATGAAACAGTACATGGGGGATTATGGACTTGTGGCGATAGTTGGAGAATGAAAAACCCATCACTGACAGAATACACATATTTTTCTCCTCTCCAGGATAGATTTCTTTCTCATAAGCAAATCATTCACCCAACATATCCAAGAGAACACTATCCATCCAATTATAATCAGCAATCGTGCTCCAGTTTCACTATTGACAAATACTCAAACACATATCAAACATCCTACAAGATGGTGTTTTAACACATCACTTTTAGAGGATCCCGATTTCAACTCTATGATCCAAAGAGAGTGGGCCTGGAGATGAATGACTCTCCGGATATCTCACCATCATTATTATGAGAAACAGGTAAAACAGTAATAAGAGGTAAAATCATATCATATTCATCATACAAGAAGAAACAGCAACAGGAACTGAAAAATACTCTCGAGCAACAAATCAAACATTTATCAAGCCAATATACCAACAACCTCAGTGAAGAAATACAGAAGGAAATGAGCCAACTTAAAACACAACTGGAAAATATCATACACAAAAAAAACACAGTTCCTCATTCAACAACTCAAATATGAAAACTTAAACTACAGCAATAAATCAAAAACTCCTGGCTAATCTACTCTGACACAAAAAAGAGAGAGCAATTATCCCATCTATACTGAACTCTACAGGTGACATCATCCAGAACCCAAAGGAAACCAATAATGTCTTTCACCAGTTTTACAGAAACCTATATTCCTCAGACCACAAACCCAACCAATCAGAAATAGATACCTAAGTTGAAGTTAAGATGTTAGATGCACCAATTACCATTGAGGAACTCAATAAAGCCCTCAATAAAATGCCAAACAATAAATCACCTGGACCGGATGGATTTCTGGCTGAATTCTACAAACATTTCTGGAACATTTTCTCACCATTATTCTATAGAGTTACCGCGGAAATTAAAGCTACCTCCACTATACCCCCGTACATGAATACCGCTGTCATGCACACTTACTAAAACCCAATAAAGACCCAACCCACCCCTCCAACTATCGTTCTCTCTCATTAATCAACACAGACTTAAAAATTATAACCAAAACACTTGCAACCAGAATAGAGACAGTCACCTCAATACTAATCCACCCAGACCAGACAGGCTTCATCAAAACCAGACATGCTTCAGACCACATGTGTAGGCTTTTTAACTTAATCAATAAATCACAACAAAAACAAAGTAAGACCTTAACTGTATCATTAGATGCTGAAAAAGCATTCAATAAGGTAAAATGGACAATTTTATATAGCACCCTACATAAGTTTGGTCTCGGAGAGTCGTTCATGCACTGGGTTAGAACACTGTACACTTCACCTAGGGCCACAAAAATCACAAACGGGGTCACCTCACCAAACCTCACACTTCACCAGGGAACCAGACAAGGATGCCCACTCTCTCCTTCCCTCTTTCCATCTTCATTGAACCACTTGCAGCAGCAATAAGAAATCCAAGATAGTGACTCACAACATAAAATTAGTTTATATGCAGATGATTTATTATTACACTTGCAGAGCCCCTCCACATCACTACAGGAAACCTTTAACAACTTTTCTACAATCTCCCATTATACAATAAACTGGAACAAATCAACTGTACAATCAATTACCACTGTCTGAAGACTCCTGGGACTCTGCAGCCCAAGATCTCCCACTCCCACTTCACACTGGTAATATAAAATACTTAGGAATTAATATTTCCTGTCAGAGTTATTCCACCTTAATTACATCCCATTGCTTAAAAAATAGAAGATGATTTCAAACGCTGGACTAAGCTCCCACTCACTCTCTGAGGACGAATAGCTATAGACAAAATGAAAACCCTACCTCAGATTAACTACTTGTTTTCTATGATTCCCACCACTCCCACTGATGAATGGTTTAAAACATTAGACTCATTAATTATGGTGGCCGAGACCCGCCATCGCTGCAAATAAAAGTAACGCTGCAAACAAAAACAAACGCTGCTGCAAATAAAATAAACTCTGCAAACAAAAACAAACGCCGCTGCAAATAAAAGAAACACTGCAAATAAAAGAAACGCTGCAAATAAAAAGAAACGCCGCTGCAAATTAAAAAAAAAAAATGATGTAAATAAAAAAGCCACAACAGAAGTGGATTACCGGGGACTGTTTTTGCCGATGCACCGGTGTGAGTAGAACAAGACAAAGAAGAAGAAGAAGAAGAAGAAGTAGAAGAAGAAACAAGCACAGGGGTACGAATCGGAAAACGAACAAGAAAGTAAGTGAAAATGTTAGTGTTTAATGTCGCTACGTGTACTTTTTAATGTGTTATTTGGTTAGGCCATGTAGCCCCAGGTTTGAAGGTTTGAAGTTGAACTGGAGGATGCCGGTGTATTGTTAGCTTCGGCTAACACGGGGAAACCCAGTGTGTGGGTGCGGAAAGACCACTAACGGGAGGAGCTTGTTTCTTCTTCTACTTCTTCTTCTTCTTCTTCTTCGTCTTGTTCTACTCACACCGGTGCATCAGCAAAAACAGTCCCCGGTAATCCACTTCCGTTGTGGCTTTTTTATTTGCATCATTTTTTTTTTTTTTTGCAGCGGCGTTTCTTTTTATTTGCAGCGTTTCTTTTATTTGCAGTGGCGTTTGTTTTTGTTTGCAGCGTTTATTTTATTTGCAGCAGCGTTTGTTTTTGTTTGCAGCGTTACTTTTATTTGCAGCAATGGCGGGTCTCGGCCACCGTAATTAATGACTCAATTTTATTGGAACAATAAAAAACTCAAAATTTCACTTTCAACATTAGAAAGTAAGAAATCACAAGGAGGTTTAGAGGCACCAAACTTTCTCCACTACTTTCTGTCAAATCAACTGCAATATTTATTCAAACGGACAAACAAGCACAACTACAACTAGAACTGCAAGCAGTTATGAACGGGGGCCAAGCCTCGCCGCGCCACTCGGCCCCCAGCTCTCGTGGAGCCCACGGAATGCAAATAAATCTGATTATAAATCTGGATCGCCTGCATGCCGACATGCGACACATCGGCCGGCCGATATATTGGGTCGATATTTGCGTTTTTTACTTGAATTGGCATCGGCCGATCCTCGCGTGGGTTCGCCGATGCATTTTTCCACGGCATGATTTACAGACAGGCATCCAGGGGCAGCTCTGTGTTGCCGGAAGACCCTGCAGCACATGCAGACGCGTTACCCCTCCCCCACTGGAAGAGTGGTGAAAGCAGCATTGCCCCGGAGACTGCTTCGGGAAAATGGTAAGTTTTAAACTTTCAATTAGCCTCTAACTGCTAAACTTAGTCAAAATATTGCCACCCACTTTGAAATAGGAAACATGAATGCCAAGCGCATGTAATACACGTGCTTACAAATATAGTTAAGTTTGTGGGTCAGAAAAATGGGAATGCTGCTGAATGCTTTGTCTTTAAAACTGCTTACCATTGTATTTAGGGAGCTGTTGACGTAGTTGTAGGCTAATATGTAGAGCTGTTATGAACACCGGTTTAAGGATTAAGTAATGTCAACGTTGTCAATTCAGTTCCATGGTGTTTGTAGGAGTTTAATTCAGTGAACACCGGGCTGAGGTTAAATGCGTGTCGTGTCGTGTGTGTGTATGTGTGTATGTGTGTGTGTGCTCTCTCCCTCACAGCGGAGTGGAGCAGCTGTGTCTGCTATCAGAGAGGTCTTTAGCGTGCACTAGAAGAACTTTAATGATGAGATAAATATTTTATATGTAGTACGAAATTGTGTCAGTGTTTCGTGAAAACGTGTTTATAGCCGTTTGCTGCCGTTATCAATCCAGCGGTAGTGGAGTTTTTGAGTCAGCATCTGCTCAGCTGGGGGGGGGGGCATCTCACTGGGGAGGAACAGCCATCACATCGATGGGAGATAAAACTTAAACTATGAGAGAGATGTTTTGTACATGGTTGAATATTTATTCCTTTTAAAGTTGATAATGCCATTTAAAACTTAAACTTGAACTATTTTCCTGCTGATTTACGTTCTGGTGTTGCCAAACCTGACAGCATAGTAGCCTAAGACATGATCACTTTTTTTTGTGCAGAAAAAATGAAACCATGGCAGTCTTAAGTTACAAATCAAGCACTTTATGTTAATGGCTGCTTTTCAGGTTTATTGTTTTCTCTTAAATTATTTAAATGTGTGACAAAGGACGTTTTCTGATGAGTAGATTATACCTGCCTTATAGTATGTCAGCAAGCAATGCATCATCAAGGCTGTGTTGTAGATATTGATGAAAGGATGATAATATTGGGTGATATGAATGTAAGACGATGCCAAAAGATTGATACTGATTGATACTAATCTGTGTTTTCATTTATTCTTTATACAGATGGCTGAACGCAAGAACCCGGCACCAAACACTTTTTTATTTGGAAGTATGTGTGGTAAAGTTGAAGTTAAAGTAAAGTTGTTAAATTGTAAAATCTTTACTTTTCAATAAATGTTTGTTTGTTTAAACTTGAGATCTGTAATATTTGTTATCATTGTGTCATTTTTTGATGTAAATTGAGGGAGCAAAAGCAGTATCAGCCACAAATATCGGCTCAAGAAAATCGGCAGTCCATAATCGGTCATCGGCTAAGGGCGATGGAAAAAAATCGGTATCGGCATCGGCCCTAAACAATCCATATCGATCTATCCCTACTATTTAGGGAACACGTGGATATAAAGTTTATGAAGATGTGATTTAAAATGTGGAAGGTACAGGCCAAAATGCATTTGCATCCGTTACAGCGCCACCTATTGATCTAGACACATAAATTTTGGTATGGGTGGTCTGTGTGCTATTCTATATATACCAGTGTTTCCTCTACACTCATTGGTAAATCCTACCCGCCGCTCCTTCAAATTTCTTATTTTATTCATTTATTTATTTTTATTGCAAATACACCACCGCCGCATCATGTCTTCACCTTCACAGCAGATTCCTGCACTGCGTCGGGTGTCGCGAGTGCTGAGGCAGATAACCATCTTGCTCAGTATCTACTCTTTGGGGTAGATACCACCCCCCAACAGAACTAACTGGTGCCATCGACGTTAATTAGCTACTCGCGAGAGCACGGCATTGAAAGTGGCATCCAGGCATCAGGTCAGAGAGTCAGAGGAGTGTCGTCTTGAAAATAGGGTGCGACTTACCGGAGAAAAGGTAGACTTGTTAGCTTAAGAAAACATAATAGATTTTATAAGTTAAATAAAGATTCACAAAATATTGATGGCCAGCTAAGGTTATGTAGCATATCGGTAGCTTAAGTTAATTGGGCCCGTTGCCAACTCAACTCAGTGTCGTTAACGTGAGCAGTGATGTTGCATGTCGCCGTCCTCTTGGACTGATTAAAAAAAATAAAAATGCCAAAATTGGTCACAAACTATACCTGAGTGTTCACACAAATAAAGTCTCTGTGTGTGAAACACTGCAGAGTGTCACATCACGCTGTTCACAGACAGTCTGCTGACATTAGTTTCAGTAAAAGCATTAATACCACAATGTAAAAATACTGATTGTTTCCTCTTTTTTTTCCTTTTTTCCTTTTATTGCTTTTGTTTTATTTTTTGATTACTAAATACAGACGTTGCAAACTCATATGAGGAGAAAAAGGTGGCATGTTGGTAAGCCAGTCCCCTGTAGGGGGTCTGGGAGCATCCTGCTCCAGAAGAAATATGTTGTAATTTTAATATGTTAACAAAACATTCTGGTGACTGTTTCAGTTAAAAGAGTTTGTTCCATCCTGTTTGTGGTTTCTGCAGACATTACTACCTTTACTTTTACCTTTGTACTTCAGTAAAAAGTAAAGTAAAAACAGTAA
>JAJHUR010090120.1:21070-32800 GCA_027495735.1 Lutjanus campechanus | reverse complement strand
AATGATGGGAATGTTTATCATCTCAAACCACGGACATTTTGTCCATTTAGTGTCCTTTTCTGCTGCTTTACTGTTAACACTATTCTGGAAAAGCCCGAACATTAGGCTACCTCAAGTTTGTTGCCAATCGGTGACGCAAGTGTAATTTTCACAACCATTGTCTTGACCTGCACACAGTTTCTACAGAAATAACCCTGGACAGAATGTGTGGATACGGAGCAACACAGCATCTACGGGTGTAATGTGACTGCAGCTAATGGTAAGAGTGTGCTGACCCCACTCGTGGCATGTAAGTAAAGAGGCACATGACTCTATAACGGTATAGTTAGGATGACCTCGTGGAAATGGACATATTGACAGAAATCCCCCTCAATATCAAAGAAAATGCTTAATCCGGTTATCTTGTGCGTGTAATCATGATATTTTTTAATAAAGAAGCTTAACATGTCATCCTGGGGTCAAGTTTTCATTCGTGACAGTCACCTCATAGTTACTTCTCACACATTCATCAAGACGTCAGATCAAGACGTAAATAATCAATTCAACGTCTCCTCTAATTGCTTCAATATTTTCTATCCATCTTGTGCTCTCTGATCGCAGCCCATTGGCTGTCAGTGTTTGGATGCTTCAAACAACTGTAAACCTCATGACAATCATCACTTTTAATGGCGATGACTGAAGAAGCCTGATGTTCTCTTTAACGCGTCAGGACACTCAGCAGTATTCACTAAAGGGAGGCGCCTCTCTTGTTCATCCTCTGCAGATTGAATTAAGACAAGCAGGCAAACACTGCTGCGTTTTCATCAAATATGTCAAAGTCCCGTGGGCTTCAAACCTCTTATCATCTGTTTTCAACGGCAAGTTAGCGACAATAAATAGGGCTGTGTGAAATGCTTCAGCCCTGAAGCCTGATGAAAATTATTCCACTCGGGCCTAAACAGTGTTTGTGTTATTCAGTTTTGGGATCAAAGAAACCTTAATTGTAGCTTATTTTACAATTATTCATACTGAATTTATTGCTCTTTTTAATTTGAATAATGATTCTGTGACGTGGTTGTGTGTTTTATAATTATTTGTTGCATTTTTCAATTAAAAAAAGGGAAATAGGCCTAATATAGCACATAACATCCACGTTGTGACTCTGAATTTGAACATTGTATGGGAAAAATAGCGGTGTCTGTGTCGTTTTGGAAGCTCCCGAACCACAATTGAGTTTAGATAAAATATTTATTTATATCTATAATAGCCTATTAATATTTTCATTAGCCTGCCTCACTATACAAGGACGTAGGCCCACGGACAATAACATATATTTAAAATACTGAACCAATTTGATAAAGTGTACGAAATTTAGAACAATGCACGTATGAGAGTTGACTATAATTGTTTGTGTTGTTTTCTTCCGTAAAAAACGGTGGGCTGGCGTCGGTAACCAATTTCTGTATCAATTAAAACTGACTGCTCTTTTGTGCAAATACTGAAATGAGGTGTCTGAAATTTATCAAGAGATTTGTTTTAATCCATATTAAGAAAACAGGCAATTAAAAACATAAAATGTGACTTTCAATCGTTAAAGAAGTATGATATTCTATTTTTTTCTTCTTCTTTTATTTTAAGAATAACAACTGTCGATTCAGGACGGAGAATTGTATAATTGTTCACAATGCAATTATTCAAATTCACCCTCATACTAACTCTGGACTTTCGAGAAGTTCACAATTCGAAAACCTCCAGTTTTTAAAACGATATTTAGAGATATAAAGCATATTTTCTATCTAAAACATTGTTTTGGTTCATATGAATCGATATCGCATGTATAGTATGGTCCATGTGTTGCCTTTATGTTCCAGCTGTGAATGAACTGCAGTGACTGAAACTCAAAGAACAATATCGCCCTCTAGCGCTCTCAGTACTTTTCCAATGTAGCTGCAGCAGAGATAAACATTGTATAGTTCTGCACAATTCAAGGTTTTCCCACTTTGATTTAACAAATACCATCAGAAATGTTAGCATTCATTTATTAGCATAAGTTTAAGAGCAATAAAAAAAATTCTCAAGGTCTGTTTCACAAAAAAGTGTATTCAATTTCCTCTCATTCAGCCTGTATGAGGTAAAAATCAGGACACACGGCCTTGTTTTACATGCCAAAACAAAGCACATTTTAAAAATCTGATGGTATAAGACTGCATCGGACACCAGTCAAAGTTAAGTTTTTTTTCCCATCAGTGGGAAGTGCAGTTGAAGAATAAACGTGACCATTAAGGTGGGGGGTGATTTCCTCTAAAACAATTCATCGACCAGACACCCTGTGGAAAAGTGTCTACATTCTGTTTGTCAGCAACAGACACAAACGCCCAAGAAAAAGGGGGTTTCAAAGGAGAGTGTAATTACTGGCCAGGACCATAAAGTCATTTAGGCCAGACGTCTAGCCATTTCTATAGCTTTATTGGACCGCGTTTCTTCCTGCTTTAAAGTAATTATTCGTACAAGTTGGACAATAAATTGGAAATCCGCCGCAACACCTCTCCCAATCGTAAACACTTTATTACTCGTGGCTCTACGTTTTAAAACCACTATTTTAAACGCGAGAAAGTGAAATTTAACAATATGTTACCTCATTTGAGATTAAAGAGCGTTTTTAATCCCTTTAATAGCTGAAGATTCATGTGTTGGCTGCAAATAAGAAAAATTTGCTGTCAAAAGCTGGAACTATTGGGTTAAATTTTGTGATTTCTTTTTTTTTTTTTTTCTGGTGTGTGGCTACATTGTGCCGCAGCAGCAGTCTATGTAAACAAGGCCTCAGGGAATTTTTTTTTTTTTACTTTAACGAGATTGTTTGAATGAAATAACCCACGAATGTGCCAATAAAGTTGTTAAATGTGTTACTTAAAGAAAAAGAAGATAAGAAAAAAAATACAAATATTTATTTTGAAGCTAAAAAGTGATATGCTCCCTGTGAGAGCAAAACAAGTAAAAGTCTTTGTGAAAACGGATCATTGCACGGTTATGTGTGTGTACTGACACAAACAGCAGGCAAATGAAGCTGTGAAAATGTTTTATATACAACTTCACATTCTTAACAACTATAAAAGCAATACACATAGGCACGTTTCCTATTGTGGGGGATGCTTGAACATCCCAGTGTGTGTGTGTGTGTGTGTGTGTGTGTGTGTGTGTGAGTATGTGTGTGTGTGCGGTTGTGTTCAGATGGCTTCAAACAGTATTTGACAGATACATGTCTGTATCTGTCCAAGACAAATTCCTGCACATGAGATTTGATGCATTCGGCCAACACGTTATGATACTGATACGCAAAATCACGCTAGAGGGTCTAAAATTAAAATAAAATGGCTACCGAGGCTCCTACCGAAATAAAAGCAAAATTGTTCAGATGGCTTCCTTGGTACAAACATTAAAGGATTTCATAAGTGCTCCTTGCCGCTCCTCTCTCTGTTCATCTTCTTCATTTTCATCCTCCTGTTCTGGAACCAGATCTTCACTTGCCTCTCGGTTAAACTGAGTATGCGGGCGACTTCATAGCGTCGGTCTCTTGTCAAATACATGTTGTAGAGGAACTCTTTCTCCAGCTCTAAAGTCTGATATTTTGTGTACGGGCATCGCTTCTTTCTCGTTGAGCGTGCGTGAATCCAGTTTGCTGCGGGGTTGTCTGGAAAAAAAAACAAAAAAGTAGAGACACATGTGAATATGATCAGGGTGTTTTTGATTTTAAACTTCAATGGCTTCAGTAAATTGGTCCCAAATTGGGGTTCAGGGACACTGTGAGGACACTGGTGTGGTTGCAGGGAAACAAAAGCAAAAATGAAAAATAGTTTATTTTGACAGAAAATGAGACAATGACCATTTAAGATAGGTGGTTCTCAAATAGGGATCCTCAGTAAAAAAAAACAAAAAAAAAACAGAAAAATAATTTATTTTCACTCTGATGTCATCCATAAGCAACACAATGACAGACTATTTGATCGTGGGTTTCTTACGTCAGTGTTTTTCTTTTTTATTCATTTAGCAGTGGTGCACTAACACAGTAAGGAAATTACCACCACTGAAATGTGTATAAATACTGTAATTTAGCCTTAATATTGTCTATAACTAATCCAAGGGTAGTACAGATGCTTTGAAAGCAATGATCATGTGATGAATGAAACAAAAAAATAGCATTACAACAGCATAGCTACACCCCGAAACAGACGTGAGACAAATTCACAAGCTGTATTAAAATTACAGAGGAAACATGGTTCAGCGTCTGTAATAAAACATCTTAAAGAAAAATCTTATCAAATTGGAGTCCAGTGCCTTATTGGTGTGAGTTTAGGGGACCTTGACGTGAAAAAGTTTGAGAACCACTCATTTAGATGACATGATGTCCTATTTTCACTGATAAGTCTCCACCAACAGAACAAAATCAGGCCCATCTGTCTCTAAAATCGGCATCAGGTAAAATCTAATCGACTTGGAGCATTGTGTATCTGTTTTGGGTGTCCTATGACATGAAAAACTTTAGGATCCTTGCTGTAATAACCCTTGCAGGGCGGGTTTTTCCCCTTCCCGAGCCGCGGTATAGTACGAGACACTTTTATAGGTTAGTAAAACCTCCAGTTTTACACACCCAGCTCATACAGTTCTTGGGGTTGTAAATCAGCACTGGCTATTTCGTTTACTTACTTGGGTCAAGTTGTTGTTGTTTCTCCTCTTTGGGCTCGCTGCTGTGGCTCGAAAGCTCACTTCCACTGTGCTCTTTGCTCGCTTTTTCTGGACACTCCGATACTCCACACGCGAATTCACCGGCGAGCTGCGGCCGAGCCTCCGCCGCCTCCAACGTGTCGCACTCTGAAGCTTTGGCTGCCAACACTGAGACCTCTGGCTTTGTCCCGTACGGCCGACTGCTGGAGTGGAATCCTGCGAACGAAACGTGGTTGGAGATGGGGTCCATCCAGGAGCGGACGCCTACATATCTGCCGTCCGAAGCGGGGAGATGGGACTGGTGGTGGTGGTGGTGGTGCACGTACGGATGATAAATCCCCTGCGGGTGAACCGACGACCAAGACGACGAGAAAACGGCGGACTTTGGTGCAAAATTGCAAGAGGCGAAGTCTGCGTTGTCCCCGGCAGCAGCAGCAGCACCTGACGGCCTCGGGGTCACCATGTGTGGAGCCTGGATAAAGCGAGCACCGTACACATCCTCCGGCTCCTGCTGCCCCATGATAGCGTCCACATAGCAGTTACTGAGAGTGCCACTGGAAGACATTTTTGATCTCTTCCTACTCATATAATAAGGGTTGCACTGTTACGGGAAGCTTCCCTCTATGAACAATCATAGTATTTTTGCTGGCCTGCATCTACAGGGATTGGTTACATGGATCACGTGGTCATATTTACCAATACAGCGAGTAAATCAATCCTGCCCTTGCGCTCTCTCTTTTTTTCTTCGTCAGGTTTAATTTAGCTTTTCATTTCACAAATAATAAAAAGCCCCATCAGATGTGACTGCAGGGAGAAAACATTCGCTCAGATGAATGCAAATGGCTTTTTTTTTTTTTTTTCTGTTTCACACGCAGAACGATGCAACAATACAAGGGACAAGACACTTCTTTTCCCCTCACACACAGTCCACCAGCACGGATTCTCTGTGTCTTAATGTTTGAGAAAACTCTTATAATATCGTCCTGATACCCTCAATGCTAGTAAAATGGTTTATAGACTTACGGAGTCCTCGTAAAATAGATGTAATAACATGTTGTAAAATAACAGACGCCATTTCCGTTCACAATGCGCCGTATCCATTGTTAATAATCGGCGAGGAAACATATTTTCTGGGTTGGTTTAATTTTTAAAGCTAAGACGGAAACGGCAGTTGTGAAATTATTGTATTCATTGAAAGGAAGGCAATAATGTCTTTATGTATCAATAAATGTTTTATGAGGTGCGTGTGATTATAGGTACATGCCGTCAATAAAATAAAGAAAAAAGACTTGGAGAAGCAAAGTCCATCTGTGTGTTGCTATCTGGAAGATGCTATTTAGATGTAATCTATAGTTTATCTTGCTTTTTTTATACATATACATTGGAAATTAACTTTAATATGTTGCTTATTTTGGAGTTTGTTAACCGTCAGTCCAGAAAAATGAAGCACATTTTCAAAGAAATAATCGAGACTAAGATCAAATCTACAGTTAGATGTCATTTTATCACAGATAATCAAAGAATTCAAAGAAGTTATTCTGGATTATGAAGAGAAATGCAACGTGACTGCAGAGGCCTGTGTCGCTCAGAAGGAAGGAAGAGCTGATTCTTGCCTGTGAATTTGCGCTTGAACATAACTTACCCCGCCTGTTTGTAGACTATTAGTTTAGTCACAAACAGGCCTGAAAACAATAAGCAACAGCATGTTTATTAAATTACACCACCACCGCCTCTTTGCGTCTCTGCTGCACTCTTCGTACACACAGAAATACTGAAGACGATGGATTCTAAACGGCAGAGAGACTGGAACATTTTTGTTATCTTTAGACTAGTTTTTGCGCTTGATTTCACAAATATCAAGTCTGTGTGTTTCAATTTATTTTTCAGAGAGCTGGAACATCTTTAAAGGCGTCTAATCATAGGTTAACTACTAAAAGCCGCCTATGTTAAAACTGGTGGTAGCCCACAAACAAAATATTTTCAGGTTTTTAAGCTCGTAGGCTCCTCGTCAGATGAGTTTAAAGCATAATTGTAGATTTAGCGAAATAAGAAACACATGTTGGGATCATCTTTGGAATACACTTTCTTCCCTTGCAGTGAAGTGCAATAGCATTTCTTTTTCATGCTTTTTTCCCTCCTTCTTAGTGCCTGCGTCACTGCGACTAAAACTGCAGTTAAATTGATGTACTGATAAATGAGATATTTGCAGACCAGAGACTTCGATGGTACAAACAAATACAAAACAAGATTATTTGACAATTTATTGCAAGATACATGCCACAAACATGCAATAAATTCACAGATTAACATTGTTTTTTTCCCGTCACTTTTTAAAGGCTCATAGAAACATTTCACTATGGAGCAAATGGCTTGCACATACTGTAAAACAAATGTTGCACTACACGACAATAAAATGTGCTTTCATGACTGAAATGAAGTGACTCTTTCCAAACAGCTCGCCATCGCGACACAACAGAATATCCATGTCTACTGGCAGAAAGAAGACATCTACTTGTCCAATAATTTAAGACCAAAAAGTGTTACCCTGTGATAAAATAAAACAAATAACACGACGCCACACAAAGTACTAAAATTGGCATATACACATATATTTATATATAGTCACAGTTTCGTTGAAATTGAAGATAAACGTCCAATGCCACTAAAGCATCAAACTGAATATGAGAGAATAATAAAAGACAGCTAACCACAAATACATGCAGGCTCACGAAAAGGTGAGATTTGAGGTCAGTTCACGGATGCGGTTTTCCCTGCTCATTTTCTTCAGTTTCATCCTGCGGTTCTGAAACCAGATCTTGACCTGCCTGTCGGTCAGGTTGACGCTCCTGCTGATCTCTAGGCGGCGCTCACGGGTCAAATACATATTGAACAGAAACTCCTTTTCCAACTCCAAGGTCTGGTGCTTTGTGTAGGGACATCGTTTCTTTCTGCCACTTTTTGCAGTTAACCAGTTGCTCGTTGGCGGGTCACTCTTGCAGTCTGTTAAGAAAAAAAAAAAAAAAATCACATCAAATACACACAGTAGGTTTTAACGCTGCAGTCAGTGTGATTCAAGCTGAAGGAAACTCCCTCACCTGCTGATTTTTGGATTTTACCTCTGGGAAATAACGCACAGTATAAATAAATAAATTCCCATGATAGATTTTAAAAATGCAGGGGATGTTATTAGTCACGTACATGCCACCACTAATGAAATAGAAATGAAATTAAACCCCAGCTGATCAAACCGCACCACAGGAACACAGCTTTATGCAGCTTGAAACATTATCAAAAATAATCAATAATTTCATAAAAGCTTAAATGCATTAACCCTTGATTAAATTATTAAAATGATAAACTTTTAATTGAATTTCAAATGCACTCATTTTGTCATGTTTGCAGGGTTAAACTCACCAGAATGACACAACTGCAAATGCACCATTTTTGCCTGAGATCCTGAGTGATTAAAGGTATAATTAGTAGGATTTCGGTTCGTAAACGCACCAGAAAGATAGTTGATTGTTGAATCTATTTCCCAGAACGTGAAATAATGTTTTGGGTTCGTAAAACCTCCTGAACACCGCAAAAATAATGAGAAAATATGAAAATATAGATAGAGGGCAGGGTCTCTGCAAATACTTCTACTGGGTCATGAGTGCTGATTGACAGGGATTATGTTTGTATGAGTCTATACATTGTTTTTTTTAAAAGGAAAATGTTGCATATTATGGCTTTAAAGTTTGCATTTATACAACAATGATAATAGTTGCTTTACATTAAATTCTTGGTGTTTGGAAAACCGTGCGATATGCCTAAAATATAAAGCAGAAAACTGTTATTTTTCTCTCTAAAATTGTATATAATTTAAATTTAAATATCAGAGGTAACACAATGACACAGTCTGCATGCTAAAACCATTCTCTGCTGCCTATTACTGCAACCTGAGAAAGACTCTCATTAAACATTACGACTTTAGGGTTGTTTGTGTTTTATACTTGGTTTTATGATGCTGGAGCCTTCTCAGCACCGCAGCGCCACAAAGATAAAAGCTTTCATTGTAGCCAACCCACCTTTCCCTTCCTTCTGGAGCAGCTCAGGACTGGACACGGAGGCTTCCTCCATGGAGCAGTGTTTCTCCCCGGAGCTGGACTGGGTGGGATCCGGGCTGTCTACGGGCACCGGTGTCCTTGAAGTGTCGGGGTTTTGCGGGACGTCCTCACTTTTCTTTTCTACGAAATTAGAAGACGCGGAGGAGGAGGAGGAGGAGGAGTGCGGTTTCGGGGTGACCCGGCTGAGTTGCATCAGTGTTGGGTTTGGACTCGGCGGTGGCTCATGGCAGTAGTTTTCCTGATGTTTCCCGTTCGCATAAGTTTGGCTCAGTCTGAAATATCCCGGCACCGGGATCTCGGGACCATCGACTGGACAGGACTCAGGAATAACGTTAGAATATGCGTCTGAAGAGCTGACTTTCTGTACTCTCTTATCCGAGTACATGCAGCAGTTACTCTCTTCCTTTATGCTCTGCTGTGAAAATGTGCAGTTTGACATCTGACTGGATGACTCTATTCTGCAGGGTCTACTCGGATCAGTCCAGTTATCTATTTGAGGTATGTACGAGTGGACATTCATGCCCATATTTTGGTGGTTGTTGACCTCCCCAGCTCTCTTGCCGAAAGACGGCAGGAGTCCACAGGTTTGCATTCCGTAAGTTCCCATTTCTGAGCCGGACGGCATGTACATGTTGCTGCTGCTGGAGTAAAAGCTGTCCGCTGTCCTGCAAGCACCAATTAAAGAGTCCACTAAGAATGTGTTGGCCGCAGGAGAGCTACTGGGAAAGGACATTTTGGGGGGTTAAGTTCTTTAGAGGAGAGAGATGTCCTTTGTAAGCTGACATATCTAGGAAAAACAATCTCCGTGTAAGTCAGGATGCCTCAACGACCACATGACAAGCCCACCAATGAGATTTGAAAATGGCCTTGAGACGCAGCCTCCTCTCCCCCCCTCTCCTGCACGCGCTCGCACTGCGGATGCAGACGTGGTCAACAGCGACACCTACGACGCGGACTTTAAATTGGTTTGGAGAGACTGTGCAACAAAACTGACACAATTACGTTTAAAAGGCACAATTTGAAAACAGTCCACCCTCATTTGGATCTTATATGTTCAAGAACAGAAGCTGTTTTCAGTGTGTAAAATGATTCAAATGATATGTGTGTGTCTCTGTGAGAGAGACTGAAGTGTGTGTGTGTGTGTGTGTGTGTGTGTGTGTGTGTGTGTGTGTGTGTGTGTCCACATGACGCATAGGCGACAACTGCAGACTATTTGAAAGAATGTAACCACCTCTACTGAATTTAATGGATTTTTTTTAAGATTCATATCAACCATGTGAGCGGACTCCAAGCCCACACTGACTCTATTTGCACATGTAACACTGTGTCCAATATCTTTATATTTACAAAAGACTGAAAAACAAAAGAATAAAAATGAAAAATTGTGAGACTGTTTGCTCTGACAATTAATTCAAGGTTTGAAGCTTGTTTAATTCATGCAGAGGCAGCAGATGTAAATTTGCTAGTAAGCTGTTGTATTTTTGAGACTAATGCATTGTGTACATGATACCTGATATAAATAAACGTAATACACTAAAGTAAAGTAAACTATTTTTGGCATAAGATGGGGTTTTTTTTTTCTGTTTAATTTTTGTAGCTAATGAAACTGCACCATTTGATTCGATATAAGGACAGCGGCCATTTAAGATTTCCTGCAAGATGTCAGCATTAGAATAAGGAATCTATACGGTAAAATGAGGGTCCAACATTCAAAGATTTAAATTCTACTAGCTCGGTATGCATGAAGGTCAACATTACAGTCCTGCAAGGATTAAAACAAATTCCACTTCAGACGGATAGAAAATTGTCCTTTATTATTTGCACAGAATATTAAGCACAACATCTTTATTTGCATTTTGTCACATGTATTTCCGATGTTTAAATGCAAAGTTGAAAATAAAACCTGGCGTGGCGGTGTACCAACACAGTCTGGGGATTATTTTGCTCGGGGCTCCATTGTTTTTGTCTGCAAGGAAGGTAAATGTGTGCAAGACAAACAATCTGCCTGTTAAACTGAGGGAGGAAAAAAAACATGATACAAAACAAAACAAAACAAAAAATCACTGACTGGAAATATCCATCCACCAAAAAAATCAGGCCACAATAATTGTAATAATCCTACAGGTCTTTGCAAATAAACAGACAAATGAACAAAACGCAACAAATGCAGCTTGAAATAATTATATCTTTGGTATTTATGCACCGAGCTTTAAATAACCACCGAACTTGTTTGAGAGGATGTCGTCTGCCCTGTCGTCTAGCCTCTTTGATATTTACATTTGGTTGCAATTAAGCGTTTGTAGTATGCAAATAACCTCGACATCACTGGATTCACATACAACAAAAATACAAGCGTTTGATCACGAATATGTGTACCAAAAAAAAAATAAAAATAAAAATACATTCGTCGTTACACCAGATTCGGTTATTTTAAGTTAAAGGAAGGAAAATAATATTTAACGGAGACATCTGACAACACGGACATTATTTTTCATTTAATGATCATGTTTCTGATCATGACATTTTCACAAAGGTAACATAACAGCTGTTTTCATATCGTGTGACGCACTGAAGTGGAAAAAATATATACATATAACAGAATATTCTTTGGGAATAAACAAGAATTCATTCGCGGACAAAACGTACAGAAGTACCGTAAACATGAAAAAATAAAATTGGACCTCGGGCTATTAATAATAATAATGATCATAATGATGATAATAATAATAATAATAATAATAATAATAATAATAATAATAATAACAATTTGAAAGTATACTGAAGGATTGACTGATATTTCAAACAAAAGACAGCATTTAAAATTAAACAGAGAGAGGTAGAGTTACTCGAAAAAAGGACGCAAACGTTGTAGTTTCACGCAAATCGAAGACCTGAAA
This sequence comes from Lutjanus campechanus, assembly GCA_027495735.1. Lineage (NCBI taxonomy): Eukaryota > Metazoa > Chordata > Actinopteri > Lutjaniformes > Lutjanidae > Lutjanus > Lutjanus campechanus. Next base: position 21,096 of record JAJHUR010090120.1, on the reverse strand, counting down.
ATACAACACTGCCTTTTTTTTTTTTT
>JAJHUR010090120.1:0-21050 GCA_027495735.1 Lutjanus campechanus | reverse complement strand
AGTAATTGTCATGTACTATCTTTTAAAGCAAAAAGCCAGACGCAGTTATATGGCCATTTACTAACAGTCGAAGAGCTGCAAGATTAAATTAATGAGAGGAAGTAAAAAAAAAAATAAAAAAATTGATCTATTTATCTATTAGTAATATCTGGAGTCCAGAGGCAGATTTGAGGGGCGTTCAGATAAAGATCGAGGTCTGTATTATAAAGGCCCAGATTACAAAGAATTGGAGTTGAATTTTATTAATTTAGTTTGACTCGTCTTTTCAAAACACTTGAACATGACTCGTAGACTGAGTGTAATTGCCGCCTGGAAGATACACAACAAGATTTGCATCCGTTAAACTGGGAAACGAGTGAAAAAAAAAGAGTGAAGTATTAAGATTCGCTGTGTTCCCATTTTCCTCAAAGACGCTGCAGTCTGGTGAATGGTTTGACTTTTACAAGTGATTTTGGAATTTATTATAATAATTTTTATAACTGTTGTTGAAAGAATTTCCCCCCAAAAAAAACTTTCATTCTGTTGAAATGATAAGAAAATGCAGGCTGCTGGAGGCAGTTAAGAATTGAAATAAGAATCTAAACAAACCCTGCTGAACAGATTAGTCAAGTACACAAGGATTCCTCCACTGAATGATTTTCATGCAGGGTTTGATGTTCAATTTGGGTGAACTCTGCATCTCTACTGGCAGCCACAAGCTGCAAGTCTGCCCTCATGTGGATACACCGAGAAACAAAGTGAACTACCCTACACAGTTGGTAATGTAATTTCACTGTAGGACATGATGACAACCCAATTAAACGCTTAATGAAACCTCGCTTTTCTATAGCCTTTTTGGGAAATAACTGTGGATGTGATACATTCATACACAAATGAAATAGTAAACATTAATTCCTTTCTAGATTTTTTTTTTTTTCATGAAGGGCGCTGAAACAAAGCGTGTAATTGTTGCTGCAAGAGGAAATAATGTCCCTACTGGCATCACATGAATTATGAATAAAGCGACTGTTTGTTTGAAATCACTCATTTATTTACTCTGCCCCCATCATGGTTACAAAAATAGCACAGAGATGAACACTGCATGAGGTAAAGCATCGTGATTTCTCTACTTGTGGAGCTCCTACAAAGGCCTGGTGGAGCTGCAGCAAGATGGAGACGTTTCACCTGCATTAATTAAAAGATGGAAACGCGTTTTCTCACCCAAATCTGGAAATCTTTCTCTTTTGAAACAGATTTAGAGGCACGAAAGCCACATTTCGCCGCTGAGAAAACTAGAAAGGAAGATAAACTTGAAAAATTACCCATCTTCTCGCGTGGTGGTCCTTGTAAGAATATCCTCCATTGTTTCCCAGCTAACATAAAGATCCCCAAGATGTCAGAAGGAGCTATACGTGAACGAGATGCGCAGGAATCTGCCTAATTCTCCAAACATTTGTAGCCTGGAGTGAAACTACTTTGAGGCAGGAAAAAGTGTCAGTCCTCTTGTGGTCTGGGGGGCTGGGACACCAAAGTCCAATAGCCCCCTATTTAGACATTTACAGCTATGTTTATGATACTGTCTAGACGGTTCAAGGTTTAGTAAACAACCCAGTGTTTGAAAGCAAAGCGAAATAAAAGGACCATGAAGGCCTGCGAGCGCCAAATTTCTCCACTGATGAATCTTCAGAAAAATCCCCCTTTTTCTCGTGCTGTTTTGACTTGGTTAAGTTCATGTGACAAGTTTCGTGACTATGATACAACATTCGTCGTGTCTAAGTTTATTTCACACCACAACGTGCATTATATATACATGCGTCTTATAAATGGACATTACACAAGGAAGAAGCCTACATATATTTTATATATAAATAATTTCAAAGCACAGCTCGCGCTTTGTTGAAATATCTATTGCCAATAAAGCGAAAATATATGAACACAAAAAAAATAAATAAACGCAGAAACCGTTTGCAAAAATATGGCACATTGGTTTTCCAAATTTTTGTGAAATAAACAGTTTGAACAGAATGACCAGGGATCAAATATGCACAGTCTTTGAAACACGTGTGTGTGTGTGTGGCTGCTATTTCACTACCGCCTCTGTGTGTGTGTGTGTGTGTGTGTGTGTGTGTGTGTGTGTGTGTGTTTATGTCAAGTATCAGAATAAAGGATTCCCAGTGAAATACTGTAGGCGGTCGCGGTTGAGCTTTTTCTCTTTCATTCTTCTATTCTGAAACCAAATCTTCACCTGCCGATCGGACAGGTTTAACATCCTGGAGAGCTGAAGACGCTTCTCTTTGTTAATGTACACGTTGAAGAAAAACTCTCGTTCAAGTTCTCGGATCTGGTATTTGGTGTAGGGACACCTCTTCTTCCTGGACTTGGTTGATGAACCTGCGCAAAAAATAGAAAAGAAAAATATTTTCTAAAATTTGAAGATTAAGTCATAACATTTGGATTATATAGGCAATGCTATGCCGTTAACGGGTTAAAAAATAAAGGTATTTGCGTTTTTATTGAAACACGGAGTAAATAGCAAGTATATCCTGCTTCACAAACATAAACATAAATTTTACAGGTATAACACACACATATATATACATACATGTACATATATCACCAATATTATATGAGAAAACAGTTTAAATTAGCCTAAATGTTTCAAGCTTTTGAAGGAAATAAAAGAAAAAAAAAACATAATATCAACAACAATTCACAGCTCATGATCCAAGTCTTGTTATTGTTATTGTCCGCATCTTCTATTTATTTATACTCGACCATTATTTTATTTTCTTGCAAATAATACTGCTTTGAAAAAAGAAACAAATGCGCTCAAAACCAACATTTTTGTAGTATTGAATATTAATAAACGTTGCCAAGCAGCATCACAGTGTTCAGTGATGTCTGCTGATTATCATAAAAATCCAAAATTATATTTAGAGGGTTAAAGGATTTACATTTATTTGTTTATTTATTTATGCACAAAGGCCTCTCCCTCTCTCTCTCTCTCTCTCTCTCTCACACACACACACACACACACACACACACACACACACACACACGAGAGGCAACAACACAGGACTTTGCATTAAAAAATAAACTTGTACTTAACTGTTTTTATGTGTAAGTTGTCATATGGAAGTAAAGTATCGCATTATATTCCTATAATTCAATATATTTGTATCTTTCTATCCAATATTAGGTGTTGTTATTACCAATAAATCGATAAAAGAAACTTTAATGAAAAAAGATTTAACTTTCTTGAATCCCCTATCAATACAAATCGATTCTAGCACCACAGTATCTTTAATAGACACAAGGCAACCTTTAAAGTACGCTTACTTAACCGTTTCCCATTGTAAATACCTTTACAACCGTAAAGTAAATCTTATTGGGATATAAAAGCTTTTGCATGCTTATAAAGAGGCACATAACCCTGGACGATGCATGCTGGTGGACACAGAGCAGTCCAGACACTCTATTGTCTCAACTGCACACCTTATAACCAAGACAAAGAGGAAAATAGTGACTTACTCTGTTGGTTGTTGTTCTTGTCGCCGCAGTTGGAGGATGAGTCCTCGTCCACGCTCCTGCTCGGGTCAGCTTTGTGTTGTTCTAGTTTAGTTAGAGCCTGATTGTTATTCGCAGCATCTCCGGGGACAGCAGCAGCAGAGTCTGTTGTCTTTTGTTTGGGCTGCTGCTCCGCGCTGGGCTTGTCCGTGTTAGGAGTGTCAAGAAACTGGTCGAAGCCCTGGGGAAGCACCCCGTTTCGGCCGACGCCGGCGAAGAAACCGCACGGCGAGCTCGTTCCTCCGTGGTGGCCGCCGTACAAGGACTCGTTTTTGAATATGACATCCGCCCTGCTGCTGCTGCTGGAGGACTGGATCAAGTCCCGGTGCATTATCTCGTCCGTTGAGTAGTAAGACGCGTAATTGCCCCTGTAGTGCCATTTGCTGGGATGGTCCAGTCCATAATCCCTGAAAGCGACCTCTCGAACAGGTTGGACCTGGGCTATGTTAGGAGAATAAGGGAAATTAATCTGACACGAAGTAGTCTGCGGTAAAAAGGAGGAGACTGATGTAAAATCGGGCGTCGAAACGTAATAAGTGCAGCTCGGTAAATACATATTTGACGCACAGCTGCGATCATCGTATTCCGTCATATCGCTTCTTCCCTCTTCCTCTTTGCAACAGAGGAAAGGAATTGGCAGCTTGACTGTGTTAAACTTTGTCCATCTATAGCACCACAGGCGTGTGGAAAGACCCCGCCAGGGAGAAAAAATCGGAAACGCAGGCAGACCTGCAATACATCTTGATCGATTCTTGAGGTAATTGTGTCATGTGATCCAGCCAAGAAATTACCATACATCAATATCAGTCATTAAAAACTGTCCGGAGAAACTCATGTGAGCGCATGCAAGAGCCTCCATTGGCTGCCTGGCTGCAGAGGAAACTCCTCTCCAGCCTTCTTGCCTGTAGCTCACAGGAAAAAAAGACATTTGTGAACCCACTGCTGGAATATTTAATTGAAAGCTTTACAGCAACATCATCCTCATCGTGTAATGACACGTAATGACAACCGCACACGCTCATTCGTCAATAAATTTGCGCACTTTGGAGCAATCATGGCGCGTTTGTGGCAACAGTTAGACTGGAAACATTGAAATTGACCTCCGCATTCAAGTGGAGGCTTGAGAAGAATGGCACCAAGGCCACCGTGCCTGCACTTCCGCAGCAGTGTTAAATCTGCAGAAGTCTGCGGAATTATGTGATTCACAAGCGGCTCATTAAGTCAGTTTTTATGCAGATATATTTGAGGGTTCATTGCGCATAATCACTGTGCAGCATGACGGTTGGTGGAGATTTAAACACACAAACAAACACAGCAGGGAAAATATCCGAATTCATTATCAGATACACAATTATGGCCTGCAGCATGGTGCGATAAAAAAAAAGCTCAAGCGCCACAAAAGAAAATAACAAAACACCACAAAACTACTCAAATTCTTTTATAAATTATATTGCAAAGCATGCAAACGAACTTCAGCTTTAAAATGATTTTGTACTAGAATATTTAAATGCCATTTGCTGCTTGTTTTTTTCATTTGTTGCACCATTAATAATAAATGCAGATGAACGCTGTGCAAGCGGCCAAACAAAACAGCTCACGCTCTGCTATTACAAATGCAGAAAAGTTGATTTTGGATGCCACAAAAAACATAAGCTAAGTGAATCACCGAGCACATTCAGCATGGCCAAGTCCAAAACAACTGGCTTTGACCGTCTGTGGTCTAGGTGATGTCCACCAAGCATTCACCAACAAACAAGCCTCTCTGCATCCAAATCATTTTATTGCACACGAAGGAAGCCATGCCCGCCTGCAGTGTTTAGGCCCCTCTTCTCTTCTCGGTGGGGAAACGGAGTTAAAACACCGGTGAACGGATACCACATGTCTCCAAGCCTCCATCAATATTTTTGTTTGCTCTCTGTGAGTATGAATTTATGTTTATCGCTCGTAAGGAAGTAGAGAGGGGAAGAAAATAATTAAAGAAAATCGAGCACTTGCTAGTTTTCTTTTGTTTGTTTGTTTGTTTGTTTGTTTGTTTGTTTGTTTGTTTGCAGGCCTGATATTAGACATTGAACACAACATTGTCATGCAAACTGTGCTATTTAAGTAGAAATGCAGGTCTGATTTGGAAGCCAGTGTTGTATTCAGAGGATCAGTAGATTATTCACGTCTTTAGCCTGAAGGTCACACGCAAAGTGGAAGTAACTTCAAGGCGACTGGGTTTATTGTTATTGGGGGTAAAATCAGCCTTGTGCTCCGTCTTCTGTGTCCAACTTTTCCCACACTTCACGTTGACACCCCTCAGGCTAGCTGACATGCAAAACAAAATGTAGATCTGTTTACAAAAAAATAAGGTAAAAATTGGACATTTCTAAATAAATTAATCCATACGACTCACAACATATAGAGTACAAACTCAGTCTCTGCTCATCACCGACATTCAGCGGTGTTGAATGAAATGATCGTATAAGACAAAATAACTCAAGCAGACAAAAAGGCAAAGTTAAGGCGACCTGTTGCTTTGCTGCTTGTTTAGTTGTGACTTTTATTGTTTAAATTAAACTGTTTGTTGTGAAGTATTTTGAAGTATAGGTTCTTTATTTTTTCTTAATTAAATATCGAATGGCATGGCTTAAATGTTTTTGTAATCTCAAGCTTTCGGTTTTGCCAGAAACTAAAACAATATCTGTCTTTTTTTCGAGTAACTCTACCGCCGTATATTTTATTTTGTTTTTATCTTTATGTGCTTTACGCTAATGTTTGAAATACCAGGGAATCTTCCAATATTTGGTATATTATATATATACATACATGGTAAATAAATAAATAAATAAAGAAATCAATAAATATAATAACAACAACAATAATAATAATGGTGGTGGTGGTGGTGGTAGTAGTAGTAGTAGTAGTAGTAGTTTGCGCATTTGCACGTAAGTGTTGTGTAATGTGTAAAGTTAATAACACGTTATTTATGCAGCACTTTTTTTAAACAAAGTGCTTTACATTATTGAACCAGGACTGTCGGGACTGCAATGAAATAAAATCAGACAACTGCAATGATACAAGAATGAAATGGAACAAAAATAGTAAATAAAATAATGCTCCGAGCATTAACTGTGACATTCATCTACGCGTTCATCATAAAATAATTTACTTACATATTATGTCACTATTTCTGTCGAGAAATTTTAGGGAGTCAAACCTAAACATAACAAAAATTGTCAAGGTGTTGAGTCTGATTTGCTGTGCGTAATATTCATTTTAATACTACAGCTTAACCAAATAATAAGAGACACTACTTCAGAATTATTAAAATTAATGTCTATATCGTTCCTAAGTAGTATCTTTGTGGTAATATTGGGGGAAGTAGCAATGCACAGCCTACTAACTTGACCTTAACTTTGTTTTGGCGCCCCCACTATCTTAAGCAGCCGGAGCTATATGGCGCTGTCTGGCTGCGTTTGGCTGTAAAGCAATAAAGCAACAAATAGTGACGGGAAACGCTGCGAATTGGACGCATAGAAATCTCAGCGTGGTCATCCAAAATAGTCTGAGCAATAAAAACTAATAGTAGGTGAAACATGTTGTGCAGGAAGGATTTTCAGCTAAGAAAAAAACAGACAAACCTCCGCCAGTCGGAACAAAACGGGCCCGCAGCATGTGAGCGCAAAAGTGCAGATTGTGTGCAAAAATAATCGTATGAAAATACGACAACAGCGCTACAAAATAAACGACCAAATGTGGGATAAACCGAGATCTGTAATAGTCATTACTGAAAGAACCATCTCTTCACATTTCAATACAAATTACTAGGTTTGAAACGTTACTCTGACCTTCATGACCCTTTAATATGACTGCAGTACAGTTCTGTTCTGCAGAGAAACATGAATGCAGTGATGATGACGTGATGATGATGTAATGGGATGAACCATTAATAGATTCAGTCTGATGTTTCATGTGAGCCTGTTAGTGGCTGGTGATTCTTTGATAGCTGCAGCTTGAGCCTCTTAAAACCAGACTGACCACTTGTGACCCGCAGACTTAAAGTTTGACAATTCTCAACCGCAACGTGGAAACAACAACAAAATGTTCTGGTAAAGAAACAAACAATGATTCAGCTATGTGTCCACAGACAGCACACAAAGAAAATCGCTACTAATGCGCACCGGGGACACTGCTTTGGGCATACAAAGTACATCAAATGCGCAATATCACAAAAAAAATCTAAAGAATACGACTTCTGAAACAGTCTCCATCCATTTGGCCACATTAGCCTCCTACTGACGCGTGGAGGTTTTGCTTGTTGGTGTGAGCCGCTACTGTGTAGAATATGCCTATACTGTGAGCAGGAATTACGCGTCTGCGCCGAGAAAGCTAAATAGTGGACACAACAGAAGGTGTGACTAACAGTGATGAAAATACACAAATATAACAATAAATGCACAAATTAAAAAAACAACATGATAAATATCCAGTCGAAGTACAATGGTTGAGTTTTTATAAAGTATTTCGAGTATCTGCAAAGATTTTAATGAAGTATTTGTTACTGAATTTACAACTAAGTAAAGGTGTGTGAATATGACAGAATACCAGCAACCCGTCGGTGATTTTGTTTTTCTGGTTGTGAAAATATTTGAGGTCTCTCTTTTCGAAGCTACATGATAGTCAAACATTTACCACATGTAGAACTGAATGCAGACTTTAGGACGTTTAATTTTCTTCGAGACTTCGAGACTGTTTCCACGAATTATGTTTCAAAGTGTCTGTCCATAAAAGCAATTAATATTTTCCTTCCGTACAAAATTGATCAATTTATAGAGTGAGGAATATTCCGTTTATCTTGAGTGAAGGTAGCAACACTCGCGTAGATCAATGCTGATCTCTCCACCGCTACAGGTAACCAAAAAAAAAATTGTCTCCTAACAATTCCCTTCGACTTTTGTTTTAAAATCATTAGTAATATTTGGTAGAAGAGATGCATTCTATTGAAACCTTTTTCTATATTTAAACAGATAATAATCAATTAGTGAACGAATGAATGACGAATGATCGTGAATACAATATATAGGAACTTGAAGCCTACAGGCTAAACTCGATATTCAGTGCGCTGCCTGGAAAACAAAATGATTCACAAAATGCACAAAAACGTGAGTACATGTAATTTAAAAACGATCTTTATTTACAAAATTACTTAATCTGCAGGTTACATCCATCTGTACAAAATCTCTTGTCCGTGCGTAAAAGGGCGGCTGGTCGAATGTGTTTTCATATGTTTACCAAAACATGCTTTTCTGGAATGATTCATGAATCAGTGCAATCCACGCTGAAATAATCATTCATTCATTTTTATTTATAAAGACTGGATGAAGCAAGAGTGATTCCGATGCATCTGATCTGTGATGGTGTAGTATTCTATGCATGCGTTTGCATGGCAACAACAAAACCAGGTCTGACAACAAAAATCCACGCTTATTTAATACAATTATAATGTAGTTTGAAATAACACCATCAGAATGTTTCACATCCACAAACTCGCTTGTTCTGCAGGCATTTTAAAACTTTCTGGCTCTATAACTCGACGCAAGCCTTTTCTTCCGCAGACGCGGCCATATAGACAAAAAGAAACGCAACTGTCCTCATTTAATCAGATTTACAATCAGTTTGGGGGGAAATCAGGCATTTAATTGAATAACAGCAATTAGGAAATAGACATGCAATTATAATATATTTTGCAATATTATTAATCCGTCCGTAAACATGAGCTTGACTGTTTGCTTTCACATTAGGCCTGCACTACATGCGCAGCCCGTCATACAAAATATACAACATAAAGAAACATATTCCAGTTTAAATATGTCTAAAATCTGAGCTGGATGAGAAATAATCAGGCTTAAAGGTTCATCATTATCCGGCAGCTACAAGCCAGCAAGAGCCTGGGCCTACTGCACATTTGGAGACCACCTACTGTATTTTAACCTGTAAAGAACAAAGAATTTCTTTTTTTTAAATCCTTAATAACAGTGAAATTGCTGGGACTGGATAAAAGTGTGGCCTGTGGTGTGACAAGAACATAAACATTTTGTACATATGTATAAATACAAGTCCATGCCACAGACCGAGAGGGCATGTGACGTGCTGCAGCATTCATCGTCGCTACAACACCGCATATTTTCTGTGCGCTGTTGGCTGGTCATGATCAAGTCCAAAGGTCATCTCTCAGTACGCGGAGAAAGCTTGTTCGCGCATCATCAGTCGCTTCTTCTTCATCCTCCGGTTCTGAAACCATATTTTCACTTGTTGGTCGCTCAGGTCCAGTCTGTCTGACAGCTCCTTTCGTTTCTGTCTGTTGATGAATTCATTCATCATAAATTCATTCTCAAGTTCAGCCAGCTGTGGCTTTGAGTAAGGCTTTCTCTTCTTTCTGGTTCTCACTTGCGACGAGCACCACGGGGCACCTGGAGGGAGCAGAGGCAGAAATACAACTTTTATATCTTAAAATTAACACCGACTTCAGCTACAGTCATATCAACCGAAGGGAATTAACTGCTCCCAATAGCACCACTTATTAGAGTTGCTCGAATAAAAATGGTTTAATAATATAGGAAATACTAGAAGTCGTGCCTACTTTACTTATATGAAAATAGGGCTGTTATTACCACGAACCCCAGACACAGTGGCCTCTGTGAGGTTATTGAGGGAATATTAAAATAATACTGACGCCACAGGAGATATAAACTGACCATAAAATAGTCATGGACAGTCATATGAGCTCATTATATGATGTCACACACAAACTACAAAGTCTCCATATTACTTCTATATAACATTATTCACCACTGGAAATGGATTAGCCTTCTAATAGTCCTAATGATGTGACAAAAGAGAAGTGAGATCAAATAACAAGAGGATCTACTTAGCAGCATGAATTATTGTGACACCATGATGGATTTGTAAACGCAAAAAAACGATGGACGTAGCCTACTATTTTTCTATTTATTTGAAAAGGGACTATGTACACTAATCAACATACAGATGATGGTAAATGCGCCCTAATTAGCTAAAGGGTAGTTTTTATCCTATAATACCCAATAATATCCCTATAATAATAAAAAATAATAGTAAAAATAAAATATGTACAATAGTTTACAATAGCTTAAGACATCCTACGTTATGGTTTAAAAAAAGCATTATGCTACATGCTAGTTGTATAGAAGAGGCTACTTAACCTTCTGCAGCATTCCATTTATTTATTTATTTATTTATTTATCTGCTTATTTGATTATTTTTTTATTTGAAAAGAAATAATGTGCCACAATCAACATTCAGACGAATTCAAATGCATCCGAGTTAGCAACAGGCTACTTTTCATCCAATAATATCCTATAATGACCCTGTAATAATAACAATTCAATATGTACAATAGTTAGAATAGTTTAAGACATCCTACATTTTGGTGAAAAGTACATGCCATAGCTAAATGCTGTTAGTTGACACCACAGTACAATAGTTGTAGAAAAGGGGCTACTAAACCTTCTGCAAAAGTCGTCCTGGAGCATGTGTGACTGGATGAAGGCTGAACGGAATTCTGTTCCTTTTTGGTGCCGTTCACATGCAGTGGACCTGCTGAATCCGGATCGAGCTGGGCCCGAGTGTCCAGATCCGAGTAACCGCGCTCACTGGCGTAAACTTCATCGTGTCTGCTGCTAGACTCTTCTTCTGTCTTGTGGTTCGTGTTCTGGAAGCATCGAGCCGACTCCTCCAAGTGCGCCTTGATGTGTCCGCCGGAGGAGCTCGAACTTACGGACACCGAGTTGGACAGAAACGGCGGACAGTACCCTCCGAAGGCGCGGCTCTGTGGTGGCGGTGGTGCTGCCGGTCCAGACGTGCACGAACTTGAGGGCGTCCACGGGAGCGTGCACACTTCTCTCCTGTTGTAAGGCAGCTGATGCAGCCCGGGTATGTGGGCTCCATTGCTCCGCAAGTTGGAGAAATAGAGCGAGTCAGGGGGCGCAAAATTCAACAGAGAACCAACATAGCCGGGATTTAAAGGATTCCGCTCACACATTTCCATGGAGCTCCCCTCAAACGCTTCTTGCAAGCCTTTTAGCAACTCCTGAAGAATAAAGGGTAGGTAATTGTTGATTTGTTAATACAGCGTCACGTGATATGCAAAATATGTTGTTCCGCCCCACCCTTGCTCTCAATACTGCAAAGCAAAATACTCCATGAGGAAATATTTTGGTATTTGGGGGGTGGGTGTGGGGAGAAATTAATTTAAGTTAAATTCTAACCATCCATTTAGTCAGGAATGTCTTAATAATATTTGGCTTGGGCCAATTTCAGTTCCAATGATTTTTTTATATATATCACTGTGCTGTGACATAAAGAATAACAAGGTGACTTTTAAGACTGACCCATTTCAGAGGCTACAAGGGTAAATTCAGGGCCTTAAACGCACCACAGGAGACCCGAGACAATGCACCCCGTATTCAAAAGCTTAGTGAAATATTAACAGCGCACAATTCTATTAATTATAAAGAATAATTTTAGGATATTACGTTCAAAATATTGTCTTAAATCACTAGCATTTCCAAACACAACAGACAGACAGACAGATAGATAGATAGATAGATAGATAGATAGATAGATAGATAGATACTCATGACAACAATCATTAAAAAAAATCCCCTTTTCCCTCATGCCTTCTCAACAACAATGGAACATTATAAGTCTCACATAGATAGCATTCATTGTATTAGGTTAGGTTATATTATATTATACAGTTCGTCCCTGGAGGTGTTGTTTTTCTTGTGGCCAGTCCTTTGTAAACAATGTAGCCTTTATTCGTGTCTGCCTCGAAGCTATTTTCGCTGAAAACAGCATATGAGAAACATATGAAATATATCCGCTTTTTGATCATCCGAAACATCCTCGCACAGTTTGAAATTGTTTATCTCCCTAGTCTGTTTTCTTTGAATGAACTTCGCCATAACGCGCTTAAAACTATCGGCCTTGAATTAGTTTCCCAGTTTACCACCTGCGGTTTTCTATATAGACCTAATTTTCTGTTATTTGTAAGTTCATATCTAAAATAAACTTAACAACCTGATCATATCTATAAAAACAGAAGCTTTACAATTTTCCAGAGTGAAGAAAATAACCATTACAGCCGTCATTATTGTAATAAAATCTTCTGCATGGCACCCCAATTACGACCGTGAATCTCTAGTTAAATGTTAGCATCTGAAAATAAGCCGCAAAATGATCAGTCTGCACTACATGTAAAACCCAGGAAAATTTGAAGTATAAATATCAGATAATGCGTAAACGTGGTAACTCAAGTCCAAGTGCACTGCAGTCGACCAGCAGTTTAGTTTATTATCAAATACCGTCGGTGCTGGCCTAAAAAAGATATATTCATATCCATTTTTTAGCCTACATTGGGCTATTTTTGTGTTATTGGAGCTGTACATTGTGTATATTGTCATCCTCAAATTTGTCACATTGTCACACACGTGTGTGTGTGTGTGTGTGTGTGTGTGTGTGTGTGTGTGTGTGTGTGTGTGTGTGTTGGGGGGGAGATCAAAAGATCAAAAATGCACTGACACTGTAGACTTGGAGATGTCAATTTTCAGGGGTCACAAAGCAGAAATGAAGATAAGATAAGATAAGATAAGATAAGATAAGATAAGAGGTTCACTTGTTACAGCAGCTCAAGGGTCGAAAGCACAGGCAGAAGAAGAGTGAATGATAAATTGATACAAATACAATAAAAATAGAACAAAATATAAAAGGAGAATATAAGTATGTTTGTAAAATACGCCCACAAACTATAGACACATCTTTCACTTATATATAGATATATTTGGATAATCGTACACAAATGTAGCGTGAAGCATTTTATTCCTCATGACTGAAGCTCAACAGACGCTCGTCAGACAAGCTTATGTGCACAAAACACATCAGCCTACATTTAAGTGAAACAGGTTTAAACCAGTCAGTCAGTTCAGTTCAACTTTGTCAGACTCAGAGTCCATCAGAAAAACAGAACAAAATGGTACAATACATGGAGTAAAATAAAAACGTCGCCACTTTATAAAAGACAGTTGTACCAATGTTTCCGTTGGAGTGACTGGTATCGTGCGACTCTAAAACTAGGGTGTCAAGTTTCTCAAAAAAAAAAAAAATCACTTCATTTGCCAGTTTAATAATTTGAGTAGTTGCGACTGAAGTCCAATAGGTGGCAGCACAAGTTCATATATGGCCCTCATCCTGCAGTGCTGAGTTCGCTTTTTTCATTGTTTGTCATTTGTTTAATTCTGCAATTAAACCTCAGCAGCAGTTTCAATAATCACTGGAGCGGTATTTACTGCTATAAACAGAGGGCAGAACAACCAAAGGGGGGAAAAAAGTCAAGTTTTAATAAAGGATGAAAATTCCATCTGTTGCAGATCACTCTGCTAAGCAGGCACGTGTTTGTTGCAATTGCAGATGATGTTTAAATAAAGAAAACAAACATAAAACATCTGGCATGTGTAACATGTGTAACAGCGACCCCTATTTTAGAGATGAGAAAGAAATAAAATTATGATAAAGAAAATTCAGTGATACAGACACAATACGTGTTTAAATCGGAAATACTTTTAATTTGAACATAACGCCTAAATCTACATAGATATATAAAAGAGAGAAAAGACATAAGAAAAGAAAATAATAGAAGAAAGAAAAAGAAATACTAACTGCATCTCTAGGGAAAGCAAATGAACGCAGATCTGTTTTAAAGCTTTTTTTTTAAATCTACGGCGTCCAATTTCTTTAGAAAAGGGTTCTTTTACATATTTTAAAAAGTTAAAATAATGTGTGTCTTATACTATCGACATAAAAGCATGTCTGTATCCCATGTGGCCAGTCTGTGGTCAATATGAAGTAAAACAAAATACAATTCAAACAAAACGCGAGCAATATGAATTGAATAAAAATGCTTGCCACATCAGACGACCTGTGAATAGATGAAATGAAATTAAAACAATCCTTTCATCTTAATGAAAATGTGATGTTGTTGAGAACTGAGCAGTGTGCGTCATTTTAATCTGTGTTGCTTGCTTTTTTGTTTTTCTCAGACGTGGTGTTTAATCACAAACTGTGCAGAGCTCCAACAGGCCAAATGGACGTTAAATTACAAGCGCGAATTCTCTCAAGACAAAACAACTTTTTTTTTTTTAAATCATCAGAATACACAGGTTTGTATTTGGGACATTCAGACTTAAAGTTTTGTTCCGTAAAGTTAAGCATGTAGCCTCATGCCACAAATGTAGAGGGGTCCCCACAATTACAAAATTAGGGGAATTTTTAGTGTTCAAGTTTTAGTGTCATTTACTGCTCTTCGTCCTTCATGTTTAGGGTGTCAGGAGCCAAATTGAGGAGCTTCAGTCTGGTTGTTTTCCAGGCCCTTTGGAGGAAGCTATCCGCCGTCTATTGTCCTTGGTAATAAACTTGCTGCTTCCCTCGTTCAAGTTCTCTGGGCTGAGAAATGTTGCCTTGAATCTCCCAAGTGTTCAGATCTCAGCAGTGCTTTTTCTGAGTCAGTGGGAGTCAAAGTGGATTCATAGCTTGATTCAATTCATAGTTTTAGTCCATTTGATATAATTGACACAAATAGGCTCCTATTAAATTTACATTTTCTTAAAATGTAAAACGTAGACGGTCATATTACAGCAAGCATACTCTCAGTTTTTGAATGGGAAACAAGACTTTTCTGTGTCCTAATTATGTCCATTTGAGGGAACATTTGAAACGCATGTATGTCTGTATTCAGGCACAGACGTATTTAAAAGTAACAGACTAGAACCCAAAGCCCCTTAGAGGGTTTTAGCAGGTTTACAAATGTGTGCAATATTTTCAAGATCGCCTCTTTATTACACGATTAATTTGCATTTTCAAAGTACCTTGTTAATTTATATTCAAGCACGTCGTTTATTCGTATCGAAGTGAATCATTGCTTGATATTGTGTTACTAAATACTGACTTGAATATAGTGACTGTAATGTTCGTAGACAGCATAATTAATCTGCACTCTGTTGTTATTACATACAGGCTATATTGCAGAAACTATATCACAATCTAAACATTTAAACGACATAACCTGCGTCCTTGTCATCACTGCTTGTCATCGGGGCTGTCATATTAGACAGACACCAGCTCAAAGAAATTCAGTATAACTATATCAATTAGCTCCTTTGAAATGTCGAAAAGGACATTTTTAGTTGTTTGGTTGAGGACGCGAGAAATCAACTAACCAAATAACAGCAGGCCATCGAAGCGGTTTTTTTCTAATGTAAAGACAGCGATGAGATTTTAACTGAAGGATTTTGAACGTACAGGGCTGATACTTGAATCCCACGGTTTGGGTTGAAGTTTTCAAACATTCATAATGATTTTAGTCAGCTTTCAAAGTAAATATGCGGGATGAAACTGTGGAGCCAACTGATCACACTTTGGGATAAAAGTTTTTCTCTGTAACTGTGGAAGAAAAAAAAAGCTGCAGTGAAATTTCAACGAATTCAAACCAACGTAACCAAAGATGGCTCCGACTAATCATCGTTAGTAAGCTACCAATACATATGGAGACGGATTTGTTTGTTATATTCCTTATCTATTAATTAATTAATTTATTTATTTATTTTTGCTTTGTTGTTTTGATTGAAGTCACCATCATTGTTATTTGTATATTTTCATAAATGTTGCTGTATTCTTTTCTTTTCGTTTCGTTTTTCTGAATTTTATTTTCAATGTTATTTCGGAACTTAATTAATATAATATGACTGGACTTTATATCTTTAGGCCTATATAATCTTATGTGTAATATCGCAATGGGTTTGAGGTGGGTAGGGGGAATCTGGTTGGTGGTGACATGTATGATGTATGTCTTTGTTGTATGTGGACCCGAGGAAGAATAGTTGCTACCTTTATTTGCAGCTAAAGAGGATATTTACAGTAAACAATATGCCTGTATTCTGGAAAAAACACCAGCAAAGTCGTGTTTAATCAATAAAGAACTATAATAAAGAACCAATAAAGTTGCCTTCCTGTTTAAAATGACGACAATACTAAGATTTGACAGCATTGTATAAGAAGAAGTTCTGTAAATGGGGCTACCATGAAATAGAACTAACTTGAACGAATTAACAACAATGAAATGCTAAATAAAACATGTTCAGGTAGGAGCGAATCTTGGACTGAAAATGAGTTTGTTTGAGGTGCTCTTTCAATAGGGATACGTGTACTCGTGTAAACTAACTAAGGTATTCGTTTTTAAAACGATTCAAATCCATTTATTGGATGCTGATTAATGGACCTTAAACAAACTCCAACGCGTTATAGAGTTATAGAGTTATTACAAATAAATTAATTAATTAATTAAGAAAGAAAGAAAGAAAGAAAAAGAAACGCTGGGGTTCGTTTTAAGGTTCAACATGGTAAAGTCTGACTAGGAATGAGTGAGACTGCACGTTCATAATACGCTTATATTAGTGATATGTGCAATAAGAAGCACTTTAAGAACTGCTTCTGAATTCTGTTGCACAAAGCCGATAGCTCCACGTCAATTTATATATTTATTTATACTTAAGTTATTTAGATTCTTTGGTTGTGTCGAGCCTCCTGAAATATAAAGACAAGCTAATATTCGTTACTTCATGGTTACCTCAATATAAAAATCAATCTTTTACATGAGTAATTGTGAAAATTCAACTTGTTGAGTCCGTTTTTTGTTTATATTGTGTATATTGTGTATATTGACTTTTTCAATATCTCCTCTTGTTTATATTGATTCTACATGTCCTTCTATTGATATTGCTTGTTTACTTATTTATTATTTACTTTTTATTGATGCTTCTTTCTATTTTGCTATCCACTTTGCAGCTATAACACTACAAATCCCGAATTGTATAAAGGAATATCGTATTTTATTACAAAATCTCACTAAAGTAACAAATATAGCCATTCCGTTTTTACTGAGAATTTACAACTAGTTTATTAAACCCAGGAAGCAGGAAAACGTATCAACGATATTCGTCCAGTTAAAGTTGAATATAAAGAAACAAAGACTGTTGAACTCAAACACGCAGAGTAACTTAATTTTAGGCGAAATACTGTCGCTTTTTTACAATGCGGTGATATCTTTATATTGAATGAATAAGTATGTGTAATGTTTCTGATGTGAGTCATTAACGACATAAAGTTTTAACCGTTCACGAAGCTGGACATGAGGAAATGTATTGTACGCCTTCCAGTGAAGAAATCTACAAAAAGTTAGACCACTGGTGTCAAACTCATTTTAGTTCATGGGCAACATTCAGCCCAGTTTGAACTCAAGTGGGCCAGACCAGTAAAACCATTGTATTTAAACATACCTGTGTATAAATGAAGAAAAAAAATCCCCCTTTTTTAGTATAAAGAAGTAAACTGTGAAAACGTTCACAATTAATTAATGATGCATTTACAAAACAGACGATGAACAGCCTGAGATGTCTTACGAAAAATAAGTGCAATTTCAATAATTTCTCAGTTTTTTTTTCGTATTCAGTCAGTCTACTGTCATTACATGTGCATTACAGTGCACAGATCAGAGTAGCTCTACAAAATAAAAACACATTAATGTATTTTGGAACCAAACAACTATATAGCATTTTACTTTTACTTCAAATTTTCCAAACGTCTCCACTCCTGTGTAGTGATGCTGCATCACGACAACTGAAGAGGAAGTTAATGGAGAAGAAGAAAGTGAAGTATCCCCTGTCTTACAAACCCTTCAGGCCTACAAATCAAAAGTTTTAGCAGAGCCTTAGTAACAAGCTTCCACCAAGGCCGTTTTCAGATAAAAGTCTGATGCAGACTACTTGGTACTGAAGCTGCTGATTGACAGTATTTTGCACAAAATAAATATGACCATAATAAGTATAAGTAATGTTTTCTTAGAGAGCTATATTCTGGTCTCAAATTGCTGACTGCTCTGCATTTTATTTTGCAATTTGCAGAGTCATCCACTGAGCCACACTGGACTCTTTGGTGAGCCAGTTCTGGCCTGTGGCCCATTTGATTGGCTGCCCTGAGTTATACGCTATTTTTCACTTGAGATGGCTGTGAATCTTACTCAGCATTGCACTGATCAGTAACACTTAACAATAAAGGTTCAAATCATTAACTTAACTTAATGCTCAACTAATGCACGACTCGTTATGGTTTAATGCATTCATTATACGAGATGTATCATGAAATCCTTTTACTCGCCACTAACAAATGATCAAGTCACCATGACTCATGTGATTTATTATCATTTCATAGATCAGTTAAAGAATGTTACTACTGATATGCATCAACTTGGCTGCATTTCAGTTACATGAAAGTTTATTTATTTTATACACATTTATGCAGACCATGTTTGCATCTGATGACCTTTGATTGAAAACAAAGCTTCACATTTCTATTAGAACAAGTACAGTTCTGCTTTCAGAGAGGCTGAGCAAACACATGGGTCTAAAATAAACTTTTATTTGACCGGAATTCAGCTAATGAAGTAACTGTGAATTAACATTCTGTAGCTAATGACCTATTAAGGGGCGAACTAATCAAATAAAGTCATTTCATGATACATCCTGCATTAACTCATGCATTAAATCATCACGAGTCATGCATTAGTTAGGCATTACTTAAGTACATGATTTGTACCCTTATTTTTAAGTGTTACCAAATGATCAGATGCCATCTTGTTTTGTGCCAATCTGATTTAAGATTGAACACAATTTTCAGTTTAGGGCAGCACTTGGTTTTGGTCCCTGTCCTCTTATTTGGTTTGTTTGCATTGACAAGAAGTCACCACTAGATAGCACTCTCACTCAAGGAAAGAAGACTTGAGCCCTGCAGTGTCATAGCTGTCTCAACAGTGCACTCAGAGGAAATTGGCCTTGAGTAACAGCTTCATTTAGCATTCAGCACTGAAACATTTGATTAATGAGTTGGTTCAGCTCACAGTGGGGGCTGAAATTTGAATCAGAGATACATCTGATGTAAAAACCAAAGTAACTAAAAGCTTCTCCGACACACGGAGATAAGGGGAAGAGGAAAATATGCTTCAACATCCCTTATTACTACAACAGACTTCACCAATCAGCCTTGTGCGAATGTGTTTCAATTCTGTATTTATTTTTGCATAATTTGAGATAAAAGCTGTTATAAATAATAAGTTCTCAACAGGCTCGAGTTCTAGTATTAGGTGTTAAGATTCTTAAAAATACTCTGATGTAAATGTGGGAATTGAAACTGAAGTGCTCTCACTTGAAGATAATAAGTCTTCATAGTCAATTCCTGATGATTACTATAAAATACAATTAATCAACATGGTCAACCCTGATCCTTCCATAGTTGTTCCAACTTACAAAAAATGTGATGTTAAAATATTCTACTCCTCCTTTTTCTTCGGAGTCCCTACAACCCACCCAAGCACCCCTGCTGGTCTCTGAACCCCAGTGTGAAAACTACTGTACTGTGCATACTGTAATGAGCAGGAGTGAGATTATGAGGCAGGCCTGTGATGAAAAATAGAAAATAAAACTGTGAGATGAATGCAAAAGGTGGAATTATTCCACAGCCATACTGTGTATTCAACAGTTGCACATAGTTTTACATACTGATTAGAACCACAGCTTATTAGACACACATATAAAGTAAGATGCAAATTGTGGTCCAGTACTTACTTGACTCTAATTCTGAAGGACAGAGTTCATAGTCTTGTGAGTGACTGATCTCCATATCTACCCTATACAAATCATTTAATGTCCTTTTGACAGATACACTAGTTTCCTGATGACTGTTATGTGCACTAATTAGCAATTAGATAGTGGCCACTGTTTAAAGCTGGAGTAGGTGATTCTGGAGAAAGTTAATTTATTGTCTCATTCCTAGATAGTCAAATACAAACATTTTGGGTTGGAAACTCAGTTTGAGTCACCTGCATAAGAGACTCCTCCTGGCTCTGATTGATTGTTTTTGTTTAGGCATGATGGATTCTTGCAAATACCCCAAGGAACACTAGGAGGAGCCAGAGGACACATATTGTCTCTCTCATGTTCTGTTAGGCTACAGTGACAGTTTCAACAAATGATAAAAAAGTTATTTTTATTGAAGTTATCTGCTGAACCTTTAATAGTACAAGCAATATATGACATGATGACCTCACACAAACTGCAACAGAAGCTCTTTCAACTGCTCTACTCTCATGAATACGTCATTTATAATGTATCAAAAAGTCTTGAGAAATCCAAGTGAGGATTGAAAAACACATAAATCATTTTTTAACATGGGTGGAACCATGAATTCATCTCCAATTTCAGTATGTCTTCTTGTCTGATGTTGACACAAAGAGTTCATTGCTGTCCACAATCAACCAGAAACTGACTTGGAGTTGGATGTAGTGTGGTAAATGTGCAAAAGGAAATTCTTAAAACCCTCAG
>JAJHUR010090119.1:0-23301 GCA_027495735.1 Lutjanus campechanus | reverse complement strand
CCAAGGATCCTGCCTGCCCAGCAAAAGGACAAACATGCAGGAAGTGCAACGGAGGAGACCACTTTGCCAAAATGTGCAAATCAAAAAGTAATGACAGAAAGACAGTGAGATGTGTTGAAACAGAGAACCAGGACAGAGACTATGCATTTGTTATGAGAGATCGCTTAAACACTGAAAGAGTGACATTTAATGTTGGTGGAGTAGATCTGCTCATGTTAATTGACTCAGGGGCATCAAGTAACATAGTGGATGAAGACACATGGGAGATGCTAAAGAGTGAGAGAATAAAGTGTGTGTCTTCCAAGGCAACTGGTAGGCCCCTGTACCCCTACACTTCCAAAATGCCTATACCAGTAAAAGGTGTGTTCAAGTGCCAAATAAGCATAGGAAAACGTAACACTGAGGCCGAGTTCACAGTAATTCAAGGACATGGAGAGCCACTACTCAGCAAGGAAACGGCTATCAAACTAGGTGTACTGAGAGTGGGTGTGAACATAGCCACTGTGACAGACATCAAAACAGAAATTCAGAGACAATATCCAAAGCTGTTTCAAGGGGTCGGAAAGCTAAACACTAAGCAGATAAGTTTACACATAGATGAGAGAGTGACACCTGTGGCACAGCCCCTGAGACGTGTGCCATTTCACCTAAGAGAGGCAGTGGA
The DNA here is from genome assembly GCA_027495735.1 of Lutjanus campechanus. Classification (NCBI taxonomy): domain Eukaryota; kingdom Metazoa; phylum Chordata; class Actinopteri; order Lutjaniformes; family Lutjanidae; genus Lutjanus; species Lutjanus campechanus. The sequence continues at coordinate 22,637 of JAJHUR010090119.1, read as the reverse complement.
CAAAAAAATAAATCAGCTGCTAGAAATGGACATTATTGAAAGAGTGGAGGGACCCACCCCGTGGGTGAACCCAGTCGTGGTTGCTCCTAAAGCAGGGGAGGACGACATTAGGATGTGCCTCGACATGCGGAAAGCAAATGCAGCTATCATCAGAGAGAGGCATCCGATTCCTACGGTGGATGAGCTTCTACAAGGGATGAATGGATCGACCATCTTCAGCAAACTGGACCTAAAGTGGGGATACCACCAGCTGGAGCTCACACCGGAGTCAAGAGGCATCACCACATTTGCTGTCCACACAGGTACATTCAGGTACAAAAGGCTCATATTTGGTGTTTCCTCGGCAAGTGAACAATACCAACACGAAATTGCAACAGCCTTGACGGGCATCGAGGGGGTGGAGAATATTTCTGATGACATCATCGTCCATGCCTCTGACCAGGAAACCCATGATCAACGGTTACATGCAGTTCTATCGAGGCTGGAGAAGTGCGGACTGACATTAAATGCAGACAAATGTCAATTCAACATGGATAAGCTGATCTTCATGGGCATATTACTCTCACAGAAGGGCATCGGCCCCACCGCTGAAAGAGTGAGAGCTGTAGCAGAAGCACGGGAACCTGAAAATGCATCAGAGGTACGCAGCTTCCTCGGTTTGGCTGGCTACAGTAGCCGGTTCATACCCCAGTTTGCCAGCATATCAGAGCCGCTGCGCAGACTCACTAAAAAAGACACACCATTCAATTTCGGGCCAGAGCAGAAACAAGCTTTTCAAGTGCTAAAGGAAAAATTAGTGGAGGCTGGTACTCTGGCATATTTTGACAAGGATGCTCCCACCAAGGTCATAGCTGATGCGGGACCAGTTGGCATAGGAGCCGTGCTAGTGCAAGAACAACAAAGGGAGATGGTACCAATATGCTACGTGAGCAGAAGTCTTACAGACTGTGAAAGAAGATATTCACAGACTGAGCGTGAGGCGCTGGCACTGGTCTGGGCCTGCGAGAGACTGCACCCCTACATATATGGAAAAAAGTTTGACTTGGTGACTGATCACAAAGCGTTGGAGGCAATCTACAGTCCCACATCAAAACCATGTGCTCGTGTTGAAAGGTGGGTTCTGAGACTTCAACCGTATGATTTTAGAGTGGTTCATATTCCCGGAAAAGATAATATTGCAGACCCCCTATCACGGCTGCTGGGAAAGAGTGCCACGGAACAGACTCATGAACATGGAGCAGAGGAGTACGTGAGGTGGGTCGCCACAAGTGCCACTCCCAAAGCGTTGACTACCAGAGAAGTCGAGGAAGCTTCAGCAGCTGATGATGAACTGAAAGAGGTGAGAAATGCTGTACAGAGCGGCTGTTTTGACAGGTGCCAGGCATATGCGCCAATAGCATATGAGCTGTGTGTGATTGGACATTTAGTGTTGAGAGGGACACGCATCGTTTTACCACACACACTGAGAGACAGGGCTCTAGCTTTGGCTCATGAGGGACATTTGGGCATAGTGGGCACAAAGCAGCACCTCAGGAGTAAAGTATGGTGGCCAGGAATGGATCGGGCTGCAGAGAGACATGTGAAATCCTGCCATGGATGCCAAGTGGTCGCACGGCCTGATGTGCCTGAACCACTACGCCCAACAGCACTGCCAGATGGGCCCTGGCAAGATGTTGCCACCGACCTACTGGGTCCATTACCAACAGGGCATTCTATACTAGTAGTTGTAGATTATTACAGCAGATACTATGAATACGAGATCTTGCAATCAACCACCACAGACAAGGTGATAGACAGTCTGGAGAACATTTTCAGTCGTCATGGGCTCCCGATCACCATCAGATCTGATTGTGGACCACAGTTCATATCTTCACAGTTCCAGGCATACACAGAGGACAACGGAATACAGCATGTGAAAACGACACCCAAGTGGGCACAAGCCAATGGTGAGGTGGAGAGACAAAATGCTTCACTGTTGAAGAGGATACGCATTGCACAGTCTGAGGGACTGGACTGGAAGAGAGAACTCAGAAGGTACGTTACAATCTACCGATCTATTGACCACTCCACAACTGGAAAGAGCCCAGCAGAGCTACTCTTCAAAAGGAAACTAAGAGGAAAGCTCCCCGACATAACAACACCACAAAGAGATCTCGAGACGAGAGACACAGATGCGGAAAGGAAGGGAAAATCAAAAATCTATGCTGACATCAAGAACAGAGCAAAACACTCGGATGTGACCGTTGGAGATCAGGTTCTACTGAAACAAGAGAAGGTGGACAAATTCTCCACTACATTCAACAAGACGCCACACAAGGTAATCAAGAAGGACGGTAACAATGTGGTTGTTAAATCACCAAGTGGCGCTACGTATTCTAGAAATACCACATTTGTGAGAAAGTACTACACTGAGGACATTGCTCCACAAACATCTGACAAAACACACATAACATGGACTGAGAAGGAGGAGCAAGGAAACAAACAGACTGCAGAGTCTCGAACTCAGACTCACTGTGAGGGGATCAGGACCGAGCCTCTCACACCCAAGCAGGAGAGACCCCACCGGCAGATTAAGCTGCCGCAGAAATTCACTGACTTTATCCTTAAGTGAGCTTCCCAGGGTTAAAGATGGAAAGTTGAGAATTGTAATGTTCACCTGTTCGTACTAACGTTAAGTAATGTGCCTCTCATTCAAAGCATAGGCTGTTTGATAGAGAAGAATATATAGATACATAAAAGGAAAAAGTTCTGTCAAGAATAAATATGTTCTGTGAAGATAAAGTTAGATAGGCGAGATGAAGGTGTTATGACTGTTTATGTGTAATACTCTGATGGGGAAATGTTTCCAGTTTATTGAGACAGAGTTAAGAGTTTAATTCCAAGTAAGGGGGGGATGTCATGTATTGATGAGGTCATTAACAGGAGATGACTGTGTGTATGTGAGAGTTCAACAGGCGGGGGCGCTATATGGAAGTATTGCAGAGCAGCAGTTCAATAAAGCTGGTCGTTCACGACAGAGCGGGTGTAACGGTTATTGATTCATGCACAGTCAGTATCGAACAATTCTAAACTGTTACTTCTGTTGAAATGCCAAATAATTGGTTTAATAGGTGGCTAAAGACACTTACCGCAGTCCGTCGACGTTAAGAAAATGGCGCCGTGAAAGATGCGGATCGGTTAGAAATGAGGTGGTGAGGTGGGCGGGGCTTTTCAGAGTACTTTTGACACCACCTGTTTAAACTCTGTGAATTTTCACCAACACTAGGGGGCATCTTACTCAAGATGTTGTTGAAACAACTCTGAAAGAGTCTATGGATTTTGACACTGCATATTTTACACTGGGGAATTTACTGTGTTCTTTGTCTCCCTGTCACTGAGCACAACACATTTTTTAACATATGGGAGCTGATAAGAGTGTGTGAATGGCCCCTATATCTGTTGGGAATCTTATCTGACGAATGCTCTAACAGCAACTGAAAAGTCTCCTGGGCGCCATACTATCTCAAACAAGAGACAGCATAGAGAAACTTGCACAGCAGTTGGACTTCTGCTTCTAGTTCAATACCTGCAGCCTTTGGATCTGAACCTAAGCCTGACTTATATTTTAAAAGTTTGATATGGATGAAAAAGCACCAAAAAAGGATGTCCGAAAACAGGACAAAGGACTAAAAGCTCAAAATGGACTCCAAACTATAGTTGTGCGTGAGTTTGAGCCCGCAGACAAACCAGAGGTCCAGCGGATCTTTTATGAAGGGCTGATGGAGATGGTACCAGACACCGCCTTCAGAGGCTTGAGACATCACCCTGAGAGTCTCCTGCTTTATGCTGCTATGACAGGTAAGATACTACATAAATGATTTTCAGCTTTGTGCAATGCAACACATTTTTTAGATCAGTGATTCCCAAAGTGTGGGCTGCAGCCCACTGGTGGGCTGGTGAAAGCCCTGCAGGTGGGCCCTGAGAGGTAATGAAAAATAAATAAATAAAACAACAATTTTTCGAGTTTGAAATTACCACAAAATATGTATAATTATTTTTAATCAGACCAAATCAGAGCCATAAAAATAAAGCCATGTGATTTAGCCATTTATCTGACCTACTGTTGTGAGACAGATGCTCCATCATATTTGGGGACCTGTCATATTAACAGCAGGCCTATGTTTTATCTCCTCATGTGCACATTTAGTCTCTTGTGTTGCTCAAAGTTGCGATTGAAGGTTTAGTTGGCCCACAGAATATTCTCAGATTTCTTAAAATCATGTGGCAATCATTAATAAATAATATAGTATATAAAATGCGATAGACCCTTAGTTTACTAATTTAATCAGAGTGTAACTGTGATTGTCTCTTACAAGCTGCGAAACAATAAATAACTCGTAACACACAATAATGATAAAATAATAGAAATGATAAAAGAATTAGTAAACAATTAATAGTCATCAATCATTTAATTGAATTTACCATTTATTAATGGTGTTATTGTTACCAACAGGACTTTTTTCTTTTTTGGTTATTAATTCTTGTGTTTTTCTATGTTGTTGTAATAAATAATGTTATATTCAAATGATTATTTTTACATTGTGTTGTATCGTTCTTTTGTGTTTTCACTGTGAACTCAACTTCATTCTGCAGTGATATAGAAAGTTTAGGTTTTTGATTTCACACATTAACACATCTGCTCATATCTTCCCTCTGGCAGTTATATGTTTTGTCATCACCATGTGTTGGTGGGTGATAGGACTCCTCCCTGCCATTGTGCTGTGTGGACGCTACTTCTACAGCAGACGTGTGATCCATGGTTATCTGCAGCATGCCATCAACAGAGACATGGGAGACATTGAAGGCTTTTATATGAAATCATCGGGTATAATTAATACATATATCTATATTAATTTAAATTTCAAGTGCAAGTATTGAAAATTGTCTGCTATTTCTAACTTGGTGCATATGGTAGACTTTAAGCACCTATGAAATTATTGCTTGATTAATTATACCAACATTTAAAAGCGTCCTCCTATTATAATAAGAGTATACTGATTTTGAATCCTGCACAGCCATACATCCAGGACAGAATGAACCCAAAATGTAGACTGATGTTTTTAAAAAAAATAAATAACAGGCACTTTAATATGATATAAGAGCAAGGTATTTATAATTTACATGGACACTAATTATAGTCTTTAGCCTACATAAAAATGTAGTAATGTACTGACTACTGACTAATGTACGGCTCACTGTAACTTTACTTGGGAAAATGTAAACTCCTTGTAGTAGCTTAAAATACATTTAAGGGGGAAATACTTCAATATATCTGCAGCAGTAACTGTCTGTCTGAAGTGACTGTCTTTTTATTGATTATTACTATAAAAATATGAGGCCTTGTTAGCCAAAAGAAATCTATAAAAGAGCTGTATGAAACAGTTCTGTGTGTAGCAGCAAACTGCTGATAAATGCCTAATGGCTGCTGAATTGCGGGGAGAACTACTAACAAGCGAAAAGAAGTTTGCTGTGGGATCTTGACGCTTATTAATGTTATGCCTAAATTACCATTGCTCGTTTATGCAGACAAACTGTAGAGGTTGAAGCTAAGCTAAGAGAGGCCTGGTTTGATTTTTGTCAGGTTAAATGATGATCTTACCTGGTGACTGGATATAGTTGTAAATATCAAAATAGACTATTTCCCTTCTGGCCATTCAGTGGGATCATTTCTCACGGAAAAGTAAGGTAAGGACATGGGATACTAAAATAAGCCTTTGACATGCTGAAATATACTGTATGTACTTTTTATCTACAGTCACTTTGTTAGGGTTTCAGCCCTTGGTTGCATATTGTGGCAATGATCACTTTCCTCTTGGGTGTGGTTTTCAGAGTATAATGCATTGCACTCTGTCTCTATGGCTGTAGTACTTTTACTCACTCTCTGTTTAGACTGTCATAACAAGAAACCAAGGTGGGGTTACAGATGAGACATATCAGACATACCAGTTCAGGATTAGTGTTTTTTGTAGATGTGAGCAACTCCCTTTGGCATGGACTTTAATCTTGGTGACTTTACAAATCTGTTACATGCACAAAAAGCTGTACAACACAGTAAAGGAAAAAGCAGAACTCAAAAGGCGTAATATGGCAACTTTAAGAAGAAATAGTAACTAAGAAACAAGAAAAGTGGATTATATAAATCACACAATTCTCATTATTTTATCATTAAAACATTACACCACATATTGCTGGTAAATTTAACAAGCTTACTCAGAAGACTGTTCTGTCCAGAGGTTACAAAGCATTGTCTGATAATGGATGCTGTATAGATCATTGTGTAATTATAAATAGATTTTAACACCTCTTTCAGTATTGCTATTTAGTCAGTCTGTGCTAATGTGTAACCTGGTGGTGCCTGTGAATTAAGGCTTTCCTTGACACTAAGAGACCTGCAGTAAAGTCAGGACTAAAAAGGATATTGTGTGTCATCTTTGACTGATTGTTGTTATGATAAGATCAGACTGGTTGGGTAGGAAAATTATTGCCTGTTGCTGTGAAAAAAAGAGACTTGAATGAATTATGTTTTAAACAGGATGATTTTCTTTTTTTCACTGCATTTCCACATCTTATATTTCTCATGTTCACGTTGCGTTCTTGTCCTCCACCTCAGACTCCTGTCTATGGGTAGCAGTGCTTGAAGGAAAAGTGGTGGGTGTCGTAGCAGCCGTTGGACAGCAGAAGTCAGGAGGTGCTGTCGAGTTGCAGCGGATGGCTGTTGATCAGAGCTATCGGCGCCGTGGAGTTGGTATGGCACTGGGACGAAAGGTTCTGGAGTTCACTGTCGCTCACAGATACTCCTCTGTTGTCCTGGGAACCACAGCATACACACATGCTGCCCACCAGCTCTACCAGCGTCTGGGCTTCAGCTGTGTCGGGGTCACCAACGGGTACATCACTCCCGGTGCGAGACAGTCCTTACTGGAACGGATCTTCTACAGGGTCCGCCATCATCACTACTGCCTCTATGTAAAAAAAAATAGCAAGATCACCTCAAATGGACAAGACTGATTTTAGTGGGAATGCAGAGGACTAAACTGAAATGAGTTTTCAAGACTGTCTCTGAGGTGGAGTAGAGTGTTGCTATTGAACCACTGCACCTGTTTGGGATCAGTTCAGCATGGCTAACTTTGACAATACTGTACAAAAAGCAGTTTACCTCTGTCATAAAAGCCACAGTGTTGTTACTTTTAACCATAACAGCCTTTCTTATCCTCAATCAAGTAGTTTTAGTGACCTAAACTTAACCTAACCGTTATTGTAGAGTTGAGTGATCAGAAAATTATTTACCTTTTTGGGGGGCTAGTAGTGGAGTTATTTAGGTATGAGGGTAGCATTTTATTTGAAGGAGTGTGCATAAGTCTGTTATTATAGTGTTATAACCACATTATGACATCTGACATGAACACAAAAGAGTCGTTATGGATGTTTATGACTAATCCACAGTTGATATAGTTTGAGATCTTTGCTATGAGACCTTGATATTAACCAAGACAACATAATTTGACTTATAACTTGATGAAAACTTAAAGAAATATACTGTCATATGTGGTTGGTTTTGACATTGACTGTCATGAGATCATTATAAGTGTGTCATGAATAGGGCTGGGTATTGGTACTCAATACCTTTATGTAATTGATTGAAATAACCCAGTACCAAGTAGTGTCAAATCTTCTACAGTCAAACTATACATACATTCAATGCTTTTGGTACCTGCTTTTTGGGTTAGCCAGTTAGCTTGGTTAGTTGTGGATCTAGCCACCTATTTAGCTGAATCAGCCCTGGCAGGGCCAGGAGTCAAGCCCAGATGAAATGCAAGCTGCAGATAATGGCAGACAGAGGCTTAGCCTATTTTTAGCAACAAGTAAACTAGCTGATTGCTATTGGTCCACCTTGGTAATGTACTCTGTTGTCAAACTGGCCTTTTAACTAGGGCTGTCAAAATTAACGCGTTAACGCGGATTAATCCATCATCATGATTAATCTGATTAAAAATTTTAACGCAATTAACGCATCTGCAGCGCAGAATTACTCAAAGTCCCTGAAACGTCTCTGGCAACGCATTTCGGGCAGTTTGTCCAAGTAGACTTACCGTCGCGGATGCCGCCGCACATGCACAAATGGGTAGTTGATCTGGTAGTGGCATATATCATAGATATGTATAATAAAGGCTAGATGTCTTAAGGCGGAGTCTCTAACAGCATCACCGGGTGGCCATCTTACTCCAGGCAAGCTCTCTGGCGGAATCTGTGGTGTGTGAATGAAGGTGAGTGATCTGCACAAACGTAAATACTCTTATCTCGCTGAAATCTTGATGGATTTACAAACGGTTTGGTTTCTTACAAACGTTATTAACGTGGCTACAATTCTGGATGTTTGACCGGAACTGTAACATAATTATCCATAAGTGCAGTGTTACAACTACACCTCTGACGTTTATAACAAACCAAACTGTTTGAAATCGGTAGAAAATTGAGCAAGTTATGGTTATTTAAAAAGTATGCACCACTACAACACAATGTTATGGGTGAGCCAGCTGACTGTGGTAAGTTGGCTGCCAGTGCGGACGTGTGACTCCATTAGCTGGCTGCGCGGACGAGACATCTAGCCTTTATTATACATATCTATTCCCTTCTTTCTTGAGTCTCTTTGCTCATGCAAAATGAAACGCGATTAATATAGATTAAAAATGAATGATATATAATCGTGATTAATCGAAATTAATCCACAGTAACCCTGTGATTAATCTGATTAAAAATTTTAATCGTTTGACAGCACTACTTTTAACATTTAATGACATCTTTATGATAAAGTCCAAATGGTACCACTTTACATGAGTTCAAGGAAAATATTATTATTATTATAATATATATGACACACTTATAAATGTCTCATGATGGGCAGTGTGAAACATATGACAGCATAATGTATTTATGTAAACATAAAGCTTAAAAATACTTATATGACACAATAAATATATAAATACATAAGATATGTCTATGGCTGTACAGGCAGGTGTTGATCAGCAATCTATGTAATGATGTCTGTGATTCTGTGATTGTATTTGATGCTGTGTGTACTTTTGTTTTCTTTCTTACCTGCTATTCTCAGGTATCTCTTGCAAAAGAGAACTTGATATCAGTGAGGTTACCAAATTAAATAAATGATGACCCCAAACTTTGGAAAGCTCCCTCCAGGCTGTCCTCTTTGTGATGAGTAAACTGATCTTCATGTTTGCTCATGTCCATTCCTTCCCTTGTTATAATTTTTTGAATGCTACTGTAACATTTAAATGAAGCAATTTTTGTTTGTTTTTTTATCCCTGGGTGCACAACAATGGTTTCTGCATACTCCTTGAGCAATCAGCTAATCTTGAAAACACAACTACTGCATGGGTGAGATAACAGACGGGTGTGGCAGTTGATCCCAGGTTTGTCAGGACTGAGCTCCTCTTAGTTTCTTTTCAGTTGATTTACTCAGCGGTAAGACTAGTTACCTCAGCAGCTGTGGGAAAGTGTTAGTATTTTATTAAAGTTTTAGTCAGGTATCCTACTGAAGTCCTTATAATCATACATAAACACACTTAGGCCTACCATGAAATGCAACTTTTATAAGTTGTTATCTATTAGTACCCTAACAGCTATGGGTTAGTGAACTAGCATTTTACCATTCTCTTCAGGTGAATTTCAGTTTAAATGTTTTGTCGCCTTGAGGAGAATTTTTACCTGCAGAGACATACATACATACATACATACAGAAGACAAAGTAATGCTTACTTATTATGACTTATAACTAGGGCTGCATAATTATGCAGCGAAATTGCAGTATGGCTAAGTGCAAAATCCAAATCAAAAGCTGCAATAGATAGATAGATAGGCAAAATATGTGACAAAACAGTATTATAATGAAGTACTGTAGTGCTGAAGAAATGATTTTATTTTATTTTTTTTTAAGTGAAAATGAAAATTGTGATGCAGATCGATCATTTCCTGATATTCCGGAATCACAATATCTGTCAAAATAATCTTTTTTTTTTCCATCTGATGGAAGACCAGAACTTGCATACCCACATTCCAGCTGTGTCTTTACTGGTGTGTCAGTATGTTCAGGATGTGTTGTGTCATAGAGAGAATGCTGATTTTCTGCACCATCAACACCGTGTGATATCACAGGATCTGACCAAGCATGAGGTTGTGACAGGCTCTTGACTTTTGAAATGTTAGCTCCAGCTTGCATTTGGACCTGTTATTGTCATTGTGACTCAGAAAAGTGAGCTTAAGGGTTAAGAGGGTTAAGAGGAGAAAATGCTGGCTGCAGCGTTGTTGATAGAGTAATTGTTATTTGTATTTAGCATTTTTCCTTAATCTCTGATGACATATTATGGTCATTCTATGATTTAGCACAGTAAATATATTACATACAGTATCTGTCCTTGGGTAAAAATCTGAGTGGATTTATTGCATTATTCAATAATATGAAAATTATCATCATGTTCAGGTATCTATGAAAAAATACAACAAATTTCCTGCCCCTCCAGTACTCACAATGTTTTCATTATGACCACAATAGGATTAAATAGAGCCTACATAAAATGGATGTTAGCAACCCTGTGCACAATATTTCGCTCAGTCAGACAATATGTTGAAACAAAAACTTGAGTAATGAAACAGACTCAGACGTTTTGCCCGCATGTTCATATGAAAACGCATTGTTCAGCATTTTGGAGTTTTGTGAAATCTGTTCTTCCTCATATCCATCCATGGGAACATGTGGTACATGTTGTGAAATTGGCAAAAAAAAAAAAGTTGCTTCTGCTCTATTTAGTGGCAGCTGGTGGCTCAAAAAATGGGGAGAAAAACAAACCCACACTGACATGTTATTTTACATTAGATGGGTACTTATCTCTACTTCCAATGAAAAATTAAGGAGTAAAACAATGGCTTTCAGGATCTCTTAAAAACAGCATCATTTTATTCAACCCTGTTGTTTCCAGATTAATCATACAGGAATAATGCAGAGGATTTATCAGGGGTGTGGATATACAGGCCTATACAGCACAAATTACAGCAATCACATATTTAGTTGCCAGTTTCTAAGCTAATACAGTCTAATGCAACCCACCACTAACACAATGCAGTCAAAGTAGAAATTAAAGCTGCAAGCGGTGATGAATGAGTCCTTGCACCCAATGTCATTCTGAAATAAACACAGTATTTATGGAGCTGATGATGGCAGGAACTAAGGATTGAATGGTCTGGCTTACTTCTCACTGTACATAGGATTTGACAGTGTAATAAAACTTAATAACATTTCTATGACAAGTCCAAGATGTACCATTTTACTTAGGTCGAGAAAGATATTCACGACATACTTATAAAGGTCTCATGACAGCCACTGTCAAAATGTAATGTTAAAACATAAAACATAAAGTTTCTTTAAGTTTGATTGTGTGAAGACATTATTGGCTTGACATCTCAGACAATGTCAGCTTTGCATTAAAATGACATGATTGTCTGAATTACACTTAATGACTACAGTCATAAAGACTCTATGCTAAGGACAGGTGTCATGACATGGCTATGACAGTCTTATGCACACCCCTTCAAATAAAGTGTTACCAGAGAGGAGGGCAGCAGGAACTCATCCTCCTCTGCTACCACGTCACACAAGCTGCCCTTTTCCCTCTTGCCTGTCCTATGGATTTTTCCAAAAAAGAAGGATAAAATAAAATAAAATAAAATAAATTGAATGACACTGGGATTTGTTAATTGTGTATTTCAACCAAAAACTGTTTTTCTTTTTATAATCTGGTCAAAAATAGAGGAGGAGCAACCTCCTCATGAACCATCCTCTCCTGATATACAACTCTGATTACAACGGGTCAAACGTTATTTCTCATAATCTTAAACAGTGATCTTCATGCCCTCATGACCTTGAAGGAGGCAGGTTTATTTCAACCAGAAACACAAACTGGTTTCACTAATGAGTTCATCTCGTCTGTTTATAACAAATAAAAGGTAAAAAAAAAAAAAAAAAAGAAAAAGAAACTGTTCCCTAGGTTATGATGATGCCACAAACAATGCACCACCAGTGTTAAGATCTGTCTTAGATGGCCAAAAGCATCCTGAGTTTAATTTCAACCTAACTCTCCTAAATCTGATTTATCTGACTAACTCACAAGCAATTAGGAAGAAGGGAGGCTCTCGCTCTGCCTATTGACCAACCCTCAATTTCTGCTGAAGTGGCCACAAGTGTAAAGAACACCATGCAAGGATTTAAAGTGGGTGGGGCATAAATTGAAGCATAAGTGGACTGATTTTGCAAGGTTAAGTTCCAGGAGGCCAATGGCCTAGGTTTTACTCTCTGAGATAGCACAAAACAAAATTCCTTCATTATTCCAAATCTTGGACTGTGTTCTCATCTCTACAAGCAGAGGTAAGGTTTACTTTATTTGCCTCCTATATTCTTGGAGCTTTAGGTCAAAATCTGTTATTATTATCCAGTGTTACGCAACGAAAACACAGAACCTAGAAAGCCGACTTTTTTCGGCAACAGACAAGTATAAGTTCCAGCACCTTGACCTACAGATGTTTCAGTCCCAGTAAAGGTAATGCAAACTAAACACTATTATTCTTTATGTCAACATAGGAACTTACTGGAGGACACTAAAATGAAAGGGACATAATTGAAAAGGGACATATTTTCTTGTACTGCAATTTCATAAGCTAATGTTGCATTTTTGCATTTTTTACTGGTAAAGCTACAGCTCATGAAGCAAATACAAAGATGTCTGTCGAGTACCATGCCTCTACAGTGACAAACATGGACATGGACAACAGTAAAATTGGCTATAAGCAATTTTTCTCGGATGGCAGCAAGCTCCAGCATTCAGGTAATGAAATAAGACCTTCATTCCAAACAGGGTTGGGTGATGTGACAACATAATTTCTATATCATGAGACAGTAAAGTTTTGTCCACTGCCAGTTCCCCTCAGCAGAGATTTTTTTTTCATTTTCATCTCACTGATTTGGTTTCCCAGGCAACAACTATACTGTTGTAGTTCACTGTCACTCCTCTGATCAATAAAAATCACAGATACTTTGATACTTTGAAAAATATTTGGTCGGAAAAATAACTTAATTACCTAAAAGGTGAATTTGTGGTATCTGTCATTAAGACTGCAGCAGAACAAGTTGTATACACACATTTAAGCATTTAACATTGAACTAAATTTTATATGATAAACTGTTGGATCCATTTGAAGACATGTTTCTGGCAACAACCAGCAGCAGCAGGCAAGTAGTTTAAAGCGAAAAAGCTCTGACAAGCCAACTGTATGTAATAATTTTTTTCCCAGCATGACTCTGCCTCTGATTGGCTTTCTGTCCCCATTCCTTATGCCTAAACCTAACCAACCCAAACGACACAAGACCAATAAACACAATGAATATGAGCAAATCAGAGTCAGAGTAAGGTGGGTCTTGACTTTGCCATCCTGGGAAAAAAAGAGCAGAGTGTGTGCTACCTGCCTAGTACCACACAGCAGACGCATTGAGCCAACAAAGTTAGGGACTAGCTGGTTAAAACAGGGGATCTATTGACAACTATAGAGATCAATATTTCCCTCAGGGGTTAGTGAAGACCAAAACAGAGCTAAAAGGAGAGTGAGTGTTTAAAATGAGATATATCAGATCACCAAAACCAGAGCTAAATAAATGCTTAAGGGGATTGTTCGCCCAGGAATGAAAATTCAGTCATTATCTACTCATCTTCATGCTGATTGGTGGTCAGGTTTATTTTGTTAGTCCACAAAACACTGCTGGAGTTTCACAGGAAAACAGTGTTGCAAAATCTCCCAAACAATGGAAGTGAATGGTGACCATTTTTCAAATGTAAAAAACAAAACAAAACAAAAAAGCCTCCATACTGCTCGTTTGCAGACAGTCATAGCACACACACCCTGTTAGGTCAGTGTGTGTGTGTGTGTGCGTGTGCACATGAACGTGGCTCCAAGCTAAGGATCCACAGTGAAGATTCAGGCTAAAAACATGTTGTAAATAACATTTTCTTTGTGAACTTGCCACATCTGGGCTTTAGGAGACTTGGATTACACCAGATGAGCAGTATGCAGGCATTTTATGTTTTTATTCTGTTGTTTTTATATGTTTCAAAACTGGTCACCATTCACTTCCATTGTTTGGGAGATTCTGCAACACTGTTTTCCTGTGAAACTCCAGCTTTGCTTTGTGGACTGAAAAACTAACCCTAACCCAGCATGAGGGTGAGTAGATAATGACTGAATTTTCATTTTTGGGTGAACTATCCCTTTAAGTTCCTTTGTGTCTGTTTGATGCATAGATAGGCAACTCTTTGATAACATGCTTACCGCAGCAACTTTATGACTGTAACATGACGATGTTGTGTTTCGGCCTTTAGTCTCTTTTAAATGTTGGCAGGAAGTAATAAAAACAGTGGAAAATCATTCAGACAAAAGAAGCTAAGCTAAGCTATATATCACAAAATATCATGAGACAAAAGAAGTCAAATGTCTGTGATCTTGCCATAGTGTTTATATTGAGGTTTATATCCTAATATCCCAGTATATGTTTTTGGTCGTATTGTATTAGTGGGCGATGTAGCAAATCACTGAGCAGGACTTGGTTTGTTATAAATTCTAGAAATTATACATATATACTGTATGTGATTTATGATTGTGTATATAATATGTCATTTAGAGACCTTCAAAATAAAAATGAATCATGTGTATTTCTAAAATAACTTTTTTTGTAGAATATTTTGCAACACTACTCAGTATTGTAATACAGATGAAGGACATAACCACAAGTTCCTTAAAACACTTCAGCAATTTTAAGTTTCTGTTTCTTGCTGTTATACAGTTTTTGCATTGAGAAACAGCCCTTTCCGGGTTGCTACGGTTTGCCTCGGTCTGCTGTGTGTTCTTCTCTTGGCTGGGGTCATAGGTCAGAGTGTCCACTGTGAGTCCACCTGTTCTCTGTATAATATCCACATGTTTGAGAGAGTCATCTTGTTAAAACCACTAATTTACTGTTATCTCTCATCTCTGGCAGACCAAAAAGTAGAGCAAGACCATCAGAACAACCTCAAGACCATGAATAAAGAGAAAGAGAGTCTACAGGACGACCTGAAGTCAGCGCAGAAACAGAAGAGGGATCTTGAGGTCACACGTAGTCGCTTACAGCAAAATTTCGAGACATTATCTAGAAGGAGGGAACAGATACAGGCCAATAACAATGCACTGACTGAGGAGAGAAACAAACTCCAAGCTAGCCAAAGTGAGTTACAGGCCAGTAAAGTTGCTTTGACCAAAGAAACAGAACAGCTGAGAGCCAGTCATGCTCATATGCAGACTAATGTCTATGCCCTGTCTACAGCCAAAGACCTTTTACAAAAACAATACGATTCAGCGGTCAAACGCAAAAATGAGTTACAGGCCAGTTATGACTCAGTGAGCAAAGACAGGGACAACTTACAGAACAAATACAATAATGTAACCAGATCAAAAGAACAGATGCAAGTGAAATATAACAGCCTGATTAAGGAAGTAGAGCATCTGCAGGACAGATACAACTTCTCCTCCAGTGAGAAAGACAAGCTAGCAAGCAGTCACCAAAACCTGACGATAGCAAAAGACGCTCTGCAGGAGAGTTATAACGTACTTACAAAAGCAACAGATGAGTTGAGGGCTTCTTGTGCATCCTTGATGCAGGAAAAAAATGACCTTGAAAACAGGTGGAAAAATGTAACTGAGGAGAGAGACCTGTTGAAGCTGAAAAATGACAACCTGACTGCTGAGAGGGACCAGCTACAGCAGGAAGTAGAGAGGCTGAATGCAACGATTAACGGTAAGCATTATGAGACTGACAAAAAGCACACATGAAACATGTTTTGTGTTGAAAAATGACAAATGGCTGTGGAAAACCACCAAATGTCCCTTTAAAATGTTTTCCAACCAAATGCTTGTAAACACTTTTGTCTGAATCTCTGGTTACTAATCAATAAACATACTGGATTTTCAGATAAGAAATGCTCCACTGGCTGGAAGAAATTTCAGAACAGCTGCTACTACACCTCCAGTGGCAAGAAAAACTGGAGGCAGAGCAGAGAATACTGTCAAAGCAAGAAGGCAGACCTGGCAATCATAAAAACCCAAGAGGAAATGGTTTGTTTATCTGTTGTCTATATCTGCATAGCTGTACACACAGGTCACCTTATTCATTTTCATAAAAGTGCAATGAATCACCATTAGTTTGTTAATGCTACACTAATCACTATTTTCTTACAATTATCACACAACTCTGCAGTTCCCCTTAGTTCACAAAGCTTTTTAGCATCATTCTGCCCATTGTTTTTGTTTTAAAACAGGCATCTTTACTGTTTTGATTCAGTTCTCCAAAACCAAAAGGAAGTTTTGGTAGGACACAGTGTTTTTGAAGCTACACTGAAAACGTGGTTAACAAAGCTGTGATGCATGCTGCTAGAAAAAGTGAAAATATAGTGAAATTTAATAAATTCTCATTCCAAACGAAGCACAAGGTACTCTTAAAGTGATATTCCACTCTTAGATGATAGTCCACTCAATATGTACTCACCCCATGCCGATGTGAGGATGGGTAAGATCTTCAGTTCACAAAACAATCCTGGAGTTTCAGCAGAAAACAGGGTTGCATCTAATGGCAGTGAATGGAGACCACGGATAAAATGTAAAAAAAAGAATGCAAAACAAACACAAAATGTCTCCATCCTGCTCGTGTGGTGTAATCCAAGTGTCCGCGAGCCGCGACATTAAAATTTAACCACAAAAGACGCCATTTACGCCATGTTTAAACCAAAATGTCAACTGTAGCATGTAGCAGGTAGCATGTAAACATGGCGTCGATCTCGTGATATTTTCACACGTGCATCCATTAAGAGATATACGAAGTCTCACGATGCATTGGCGCTATGTTTGCATGCTACCTGGGAGGCTACAGTTGACATTTTGGCTAAAACATGGTGTAAATGGCATCTTTTGTGGATAAATTTTAAAGTCACGGCTCGCGGACACTTGGATTACACCACATGAGCAGGATGGAGACATTTTGTGTTCTTTTTTTTTTTTTTACATTTTATCTGTGGTCTCCATTCACTGCCATTATACCAGATTTGGCTGCAACCCTGTTTTCTGCTGAAACTCCAGGATTGTTTTGTGAACTGAAGATCTTCACCCATCCTCACAGCAGCATAGGGGTGAGTACATATTAAGTGGATTATCATATCCTTTTAAGCTTCTGTATCTGATGTGGCCAGAAAGCCATTTTTAACACATGATTAATCAAAATGGAACTTTGGAACCTTGAGTGTTTTTCAAGGTTAATTTATTTGTCATTACAAGAGCGGGTTGCACAAAAAAAAGCAAGTTGTAGTCCCCTTCTATATAAATGAGAGGATCCATTGTATTTCACATTCTTAACATCAAATAAAACAAGCATGCTAATGCTTTCAGGCATATATGCCCTCTGTATAACACAACTGTGTCTTAACATTGCTAACACAATCTGCCACTCTGGATAGCAGGAACTTGAACGCTCCATCCTGGAGAACTACAGCAACCTCAAAGGGTCAAAACTCAAACTCAAAATTCCCATGGGTTTAAAAGTCATGATATACGGCCTCTGCAAGCATTGGTTTCAACTTGTTTTTTTGTTTGTTTTTTTTGGGTCATGGTCTAGTGTTTAGTGTAGCAGACACAGGGGCTACTGCTGGCATTCTCGTGTGGCTCTGTTTTTGGTCTCCACCAACTCTTGAGGAAAATATCTGGCTCCTTAGCTGCTTAATGTTCTACTACATTACTGCATGTTCACCAGCTAGTTGCTAACTCCATTCATAATGACATTTCATCCAGTGTCGATATAAAAATATTGATCAGTGCAGCTATTTGTTTCAGTATACTCCAACAATAACTGTATGTACAACATACTCATAAAGTAAAACACAACTTAATGTAAGTTTATGTGTAAAGAAAATCTGCACTAACTTTTAATTGTATGTCTTGTGTCTCATAGACCTTTGTCAATGGCTTGTATGGAGCTGACAGAGAAGTCTGGATCGGCCTGTCTGATGAAGGAGTGGAAGGGGAATGGACGTGGGTAGATGGGACACCAATGACCACAGCGTAAGAAACTAAACTTATATCTTTTTATTTGCAAACTAAATGCAATTCTGACTTTGTTCACCCAAGGATAGAGCTTTGTTTATTCTCATTATGGACGTTGCTCCTTGTCCTGCAGGTTCTGGGGTAAAGACCAGCCCAACAGCTTTGAGGGGAGGAACCAGGACTGTGTGGAGTTCTGGCACCATGCGACAGGGACTGGTGACTGGAATGATGAGAACTGTAACGTAGAACAATACTGGATCTGTGAGATGTAGTTGCTGTACAAAGAGACCAGGAGCTTTGGATGGTCTTGATGGCCACTATCTGGGTAATAAGGAACCAGTTTGGTTCAAAGGGGGCTGAGCTTTTCATAGATGTCTGTATATATTGAAGAAACAATTATGTTGTGTTATGACTCATTTATAAAGAGTGACTATTGATTTTCAGTTTAGGAAAAAACACTTAAAATTAATTTGCTTCTGTGATTAATGAATCGATCCTTTTCCATGAGATGCGCTTCAATCACAATCAGTTCCTGTTTAACTAAAATGTGTCCTTGTCCCTGGTCTGCCTGCTCGGAACTGCTTTTGAAAACCAACAGCTACCAACAGCTAAAAGAGAAGCAAACATGGTTAATTAGTGTCATTAGTAACACCTGTGTTTACCCCGCTATTTTATATCAATATGGCTGCCTTGAAAAAGGTCTATTCAATTTGTATTAACAACCATTCATTCTGTGCTTTCACAATTTAAATAATAATTAAAAAAACAAGGAAAAAAAGGCTTCTTATTGCAAATACATTTTTTGGTTATTTTATATTCTTCTCATAATTTCTGTACTGATTCATGTAAAAACATAAAATGCATGATTTTAAATAAAAGAATTCACCTGTACTACTTGTGGAATGAATCACACTCATGCCTCCATACATACATTCACTACATGCATCACTCTGCTTTACAGTGTTCTAATGACCATTAGGCTCCATTAATGTTACTATGATTAACAGATAGTGACTATAAAGACAGGGGTAGACATGAGGCATCTTGCACATGATCCGAGCTGTAAACATATAACTATATAAACTCTAAGATCATACCATGAACAGTTTTCACAATCAACAGATGTAACTTTTAGTAGTTTTACTTCTTAAATCAGCTAAAATAACATGCCTGCTATTGTAAAATCCTATAGTTGGTTTGTTTGTTTTCAGATCCCAAAGAAATTGCACCAGAATCCATAGAAGTGGACAGAGACCCACCTTTTCATGCGGTCTTGGTCAGGTTGTTTGGCTCTTACCTGGGTGAGTCTCAAAAAATTAAACATGGAGATTAAGGGCCCTCTCTTACGCTGATCTAAAATGCAAGTGGAAAGCACAAGGCGCAATAGATTTAATTTATTCAAGGTGTGTCCAAATCCTATCAGCTGCGCCCAAGTACCTTGATTAATTCACAAGCAAGTTTAGGTCAAGCATGCGATAAACCAATCAGAAAGTCAACTCTTTCAGAAGCAGGTGCGCCAGGATTGCAAGCAGTGACAGCATGATGATGGAGGATTTACCAGGAGGAATTTCAAGAGAGAAGACAGATCTCATAGTTTGAGAAGTGAAAGTGTGAGTGTGTGCAATATATGGAGAGGTCAGAACGTCTCCATAACAGCTTCATGTGTAAATAGTTGATTTTACATGAGCGCTTGCAAAAAGTCATACAATACATGAACCATAAATTTGATGCAGTTATGTAACTGGTTATGTTTTAAACTAAAGCACCTTGAAATTATGTTATATTTTATAATTCATTATTATCATCATTATTATCATCATTGTTATACAGCTCCACTGGCTGAAGCTCCTGAAGAAGGAGCTGGTGGGCAGGAGTCGAGGAGAGGAGATGAGTGAGGAGCAGGAGAGAGGAGAGTCTGGCTGTGAGGCTACACCTCAACATGGCTGAACATCCACCTGAGCCAGACTGAGATGCTTCAACCCGTGTGCAAAATTACGTACAGGTTATCCTCCCAGCATCCGGCTCTGACAGAAGAACACATACTGTTTTCTCTCTGGGTAGGGCTGGCTCATGGTCAGATATAACGATATAAGATCATATTCAAACCTTGTTTTTCTGGGTCCCAATAACCACACAGACACAAACACTACAGCTGCTCCAGGTGTCATGTGACTGATCTGTTAAAGACAATCTGACTTCTGATCTGTGGAGACGCGTCTGTGCCTCGGCCAAATGCACCGGGTGCACACAGACCAACTGCGCCACAGACTTTGTGCTTCGACCAGGTTTTAGCTGGTCTAAGGAGCAAGTGGTTTTTACTCCAATGTGCACAAATGAGCACAAGAAAGCAAATGCATCTGACCATGCCTTTGTCTTGTCTTCATTTTTAGACTTCCCACCCATGGCCACACAGACCAGGCGTTCATTTGCTATCCTGCAGACATGCCAAAAATGGCAACTGTGCCAGTGAAAGATAGCAGATCTACCTGTGTGACAAGTGGGTAGATCTGCTATCTATGTTTGCAGCCGGTGTAAGACAGGGCCCTACATTTCTTAAGAAGTCCGAGCTGAATACAGCCTTGAGGCAGTTTCATTGATCCACTGGGGCAACTAAGCTGGGGAGCTCTACTGTGGTAACGTGTTGACCTAATTACACAAAGTAGCTAGCAATCAATCAAACGTTAGTGTGCAGGAAAATGATTGTGTTGCTTGGCAACAGTCCAGTCTAGTGGCAGACATATTTGTGTTGGTGGAGCCAAATAAATCATATTCTGTTGTCAATTATGTTGACTAATAAATGGCTCTTGCAGATCTGTTTTGTTGAAGCAATATCACATGAGAGGTCGGTGCTGTTGGACTGAACATCATCAAGGCTGTGATCATCTTCAGCAGCTGGCCTACACCCATATACATTCAACAATTTAGGGTCTAGCCTAACATTGCTGTTTCATACACATAATTTGAGACTACAGTAAATACATTAAAAAGAATTTATTCATTTCTGACTTTGGGAAAGTGTGAGAAGCAGTAAAATTCCTCTGAACTACTGTACTGAAATATTTCAAATCACACACATTGTTTATTCTACGTGATCTCCTTTTGATAGCTAATGTTATAAGTGATGTAATATTTTTTCACTTCCATTCACTGAGCCACCCCTGAAACTGTCCCTCTGGGGAGACCTTCCTCCCACTTTGAAAACCTCTGATGTAGCTACTAGGATGGTTGTTGCCCTTTTTCTATCAGTAGTGACCTGTTTTTGTTCTATATTAACATCATCTGCCAAACACTATTTGTGTACAATATTGTAGAAACATTTCACTACATCCATCAGTCATTACTAAAAGAATAGATATACACAGAGAAGACTGTTTCAGATATGCAGGTTCTTACCAATTTGTCCCAAGAAAAGACTCAGTATCATGTTAGCACTGAACAGCATGAAGCTGAAGTTCTTTTCCATTTGGTGCCTGATAGCTTACATTAACTTGTTTACCCGTTCACACAGACCTCAGTCTGCCTTTACTCTGGTAATTTGACAAAATACCTGACGATTCTTGTCTGCATAATTCTGTTCTGAAGTACATGTACTTTACTTCTAATATCTAAAGAAGGAACTTAATGAACCATCTAAAAATCTTTTTCTTACCTGAAGCGGTTTTACAGACCTTGCTCCATGCAAGAGATATACTGACAGCTGCAATGTTGCTAGCTGTAGATCGCTATGTTTCAGAGGGTCAAACAGTGTTTTCGGTAATAAACTTGGTGGCTGCATTCACATGATGATATTTCATCATTTTTTATCTGGTTCTGATATGAGGCCAATCTGTGATTGTAAAATGCTGAATATTTAATCATCAATTATTAATTGTTATTAATTTTTATGTCTATCCTTTTATTTCATGCAGTGCAGCGGGTTCATGACAATGAGAATACACCTTTTCCCAAGAATTAATTCTAGGTTGACCAGATTCCAACAAACCAAATGTAAGTCAAAGAGTATATTCAAATTTTATATGCTTTTAAAAATCTAATATAAGAAAATAAACATTTCTGCTCTGCCCCGTAGCTCTGGTTGATTCAGTAGCATACAACAGACAACAGATAAGTAGTTTCTCGGTCTTTGTTGTGTCTATAATTCATTTTCTTGGTAGTTTCCATCATATTCTGCCTAAATCTGCATAGCTCGTGACTTTGTGATGACTCACAATTTTCCCCGTTGGGCTTAGAGTAACAAAGATGGCTACAGGTTAACCTGCACTTGACCAATGTGTGTGCAGTTTGATTGACCTCAAACACAGCCCCATGATGACACCCTTCCCTGCTTTCTTCACAGTGATTGGATAAAAGTCAGATTTTGGGGAAGCACAAACTTTTGAAAACTAGAGCCAAACAATATGCGGGACGTGGGACAAGGGCTAAAA
>JAJHUR010090118.1:0-17738 GCA_027495735.1 Lutjanus campechanus | reverse complement strand
GGGGTTTGTGGGGGGGGGGGTGGGGGGGGGGGGGGGGGGGGGGGGGGGGGGGCATTGGACAGACAGATACACGGACAGACCGGACACTGACCTGTGAGCACAGCCTTGGCGGAGGGTTCAGCCAGGTCCAGGGCGGACTTGCCGTCGGTGTTGCGGATGTTGGGGTCAGCTCCATGCTGCAGTAACACTGTACAACAACAGGGCAGACACAGACAGTAGCTGAGCTCCTGGACTGACATGCAAACTCCCCGACACACACCTCTTCCTAGTCCTAGTCCTCCTCCTCCTCCTGCTGCTGCTCCTGAGCCACATCCTGCTCCATAAACTGCTCTTCCTTTCTCTCCCTCTTGCCCTCCTGTTCCTCCTCCTCTGGCTGTGTCTCCTGGCTCTCCTGGCAGCCCCTCCGCGCGTCCTGCTTCACATTTCTCTCCTCCTCCTCCAGCTGCTCCTCCTCTGTTGCTAGCGCTGCTCCCTCGGCTGCCCCTGGCTGCCCCTGCCCTGCGAGCCATGCTGCTGATGTAAACAGACATGCCACAACAAGAGCAGCGAGAGCTACGCTACAGCAACACCGCCAGAGAAACAGCGGACCTTACAAAGCAGCTACGTGACGGGCTACAAAACACATCACACTTCCACGGAGGAGGAGGAGGCGGAGGAGGAGGCTACGATTAAAGCTGAGAAAATAAATAAAAATGAGTGAGGAGGGGAGAGATGAGCGGCTACAGCTAATCGAGGTAGCAGCAGCGGCGGTGGCAGCAGCAGCAGCGACGAGGCGGGCAGGCAGTGCGAGTGGAGAGACTCTCGCCTCTCCGACTGACTGAGCGATGCAGCGGAGAGCAAGATGAGAGGGGAGAAGAGAGGAGGACAGGAGGGGAGGGGAGGAGGGGGGCGAGAGTCAGGGAGGATGGGAGAGGTAGAGGACGAAAAGAGGGGAGATGGAGAGCAAAACAAAACAAGAGCGTTTGTGTTATGGAGAGGAGAGGAGAGGAGAGGAGAGGAGAGGAGAGGAGAGGAGAGGAGAGGAGGAAAAGAAAAGGAAAGAGATGAGATGAGATGACAAGCAAGGAAAGGAAAAGGGAGAAGTGAAGAGAGCAGTGGGGAGGAGAAGGGAAGAGGAGAAAGGAAAGAAAAGAAGAGGAAGAGAAAAGGAAGAGAAAGGAAAAGGAAGCACAAGGGAAGGGGAGAAGAAAAGAGGAAAGGAAACAATAGGAAAGGAAAAGGAGGAGAGTAAAGTCAAGGAGAGGAGCAGAGAGAGGAAAGGAAAGGAAAGGAAAAGAAAAGAAAGGAAAGGGGAAACTAAAGGAAACAAAAAGAAATGGGAAATGAAAAGAAATGGGAAACTAAATGAAATGAGAAGCAATAGGAAACTAAAGGAAATGGGAAATGGAAGGAAAGCAAAGGAAATGAGAGGGAAGGAAAGTAAAGGCAAAGGAACCAAAGAAGAGAAGAGAGTACAAAGGAAAGGAAACAAGGGGGGAGTAGAGTAGAGGAAAGGAGAAAGAAAAGGAAACAAAAGTAAAGGGGAAATGGGAGGAAAGGAAAGGAAACGAGAGGGAAGGAGAGTACAGGAGAGGAGCAAAGAAAGGAAAGGAAAGGAGAAGAGAGAGGAGAGTAGAAGGGGAATAAGAGGAAACAAGTGGGGAGAAGAAGAGCGAAGAAAAGAGAGGAAAAGAAACAAAAGGAAAGGAAAATAGAGGAGAAATCTATTAGGAAATTAAGGAGAAGGGAGAACAGTAGAGTCAAGGGGAGGAGAAGGAAAGAAAACTAAAGCAAACGAAAAGAAACAGGAAAGGAAAGGAGATACAGGAGAGGAGAAAAGAAAGGAACGGAAAGGGAGAGGAGAGGAGAGGAGAGGAGAGGAGAGGAGAGGAGAGGAGAGGAGAGGAGAGAATCATGCGACTAGCGAACAGGTATGAGCTGAATAACAAACTGTGCCTGCGCTCAGTTTTGTTGTAAATAAGCTCTTTTGAGGGGGCTAATGTCAATACTCTCACTGCCTTCCTCTCCATCTCACTTCCCACTATTTTGGTTGCTGAGCAGTCCCTCGGTGCACATGCCCTTTGACTTGTGTACACTTCAAACTACCCTGCTCAACCCCAGCCAGAGCGGAGGGGAGAAGAGGAGATAAACAGGCTTATGTGTGTGTATTTATGTGCACATGTATGCATGTGTGTGCCTCTGCCCCAGCACTGACGCAGACCTTAGTCACCCACTCACCCCTCAACAAAAATA
Organism: Lutjanus campechanus; assembly: GCA_027495735.1. Taxonomy (NCBI): domain Eukaryota; kingdom Metazoa; phylum Chordata; class Actinopteri; order Lutjaniformes; family Lutjanidae; genus Lutjanus; species Lutjanus campechanus. The sequence continues at coordinate 15,506 of JAJHUR010090118.1, read as the reverse complement.
TGATTTAGCTCTGCACCAATCCCACACACACACATGAGCAAGCACACACACAGACAGATACTGATACCCGACGGTGAAGAGAATAAAGATATGCTCGTAGTGAGGCAGACAGAGAAATGATGCACAGCCACACAGCAACACATGTACAGATTAAAACAGTTCCAGTCTGAAACACTGTTTCTTATTCATTTGCAATTGCCAATTTCTAATTTTGTGTTTCCAATTTTATCTCTAAAGGGTACGGCTCACCTATAATACCTGAAAAAGCCCTCTCTGAACAACCTAAATCCTTTTTTTTGGACAGGATTAGTATTCAGGACAATGTCGGATTTGCAAAAAGGATCTTATGACTATCTGCCATGTCTGTGTCTAATCAGTAACTTCACTCAAAGGTATCCATGTATATGTGATGTGTGGTGGGTGATGGGATAAATCTGGCCCCATCAATGGGATAAAGGCTGCTGAACATTAAAGGGACAGTTCGAATCAGAGAAGCACGATCCACTTTTTTCAGTTCTGAGCCGACTCTGATCTCTGAATTTGGATCTCTGTCATTATCGATATTGATACCAGAGCTCTTTTTTATTATTCAATTTTTTCTTTGTTATATATTACAGAGCCTTGGACTTGTGTAATGGAGTCCTCCAACCACTGTGGGGCGCTATAAAAGTGGCTTTCACATATAATGTACATATAATCACTTTTTAAATTAGATAATATTAGCAAAATGCTAGCTACATTAATAGTTAACTAACCAATTCACATTTTGCTAACATTAGCTAACATAAGATGTGACTATACAGTATATGTTGCTTTCACAGGTGTCCCTGCATATTTGATCAGTCTTCAAAATCTGGTTGCACATAGCTTATCTATGTACAGAAAACAGAGAAGGAGAAAGCTGATCGAGGTCCTGGCAAGTACCAAGTTTGCTCAACTGCTATTGCAGCACAGAGCAAAAAGGGGCAGGACTTAGGAAGGAAGGTAAATTGTAATTTTACGCTGGTTTACTGTAACATCATGAGTGAGGTGGCTAGTACATTTCTTCTATTTTAAGTCAGTTGCTTGGGACGCGTTTCCCCTATGTTTAGTGGAAAGGTGCAAATGACATGAAGTATGATGTTAACAGTTAATCTTTTAATCATGTGGCGTAGCAGACTATTTATAAATAGACAGCACAGGAAAGCACAGAATTAAGGCTGGAACATGGATCGAGGACATTAGTCCGATAGCTGGTGAGTGAAATACGTCAGTATCAGCCCCCAGTGCCGACATCAGACTGGTCTCATCTCTACTTTGAATTATTTGAAGTAGGGTTGATGGCAAAATCAGTAATTTAACCTTGCAAGAACTTGGGAATGGCTGGTCTACTGCTGCCATAATTGGTTTGACTTGTGTGACTTTAAGAGATTAGTTCGGATTCACCAAAGTCACACAATAACACACACAATCTAACCGATCAAGGCAGCAGCAGACCAGCAACTCCCATATTCAGTGTGGCAAAGTTTTTGTCGAAAGAGTCTCACTGAGCAAGACAGGAAAGGAAAGGCTGTCTGATAGCAAGGTAAAGCAGTGAAAATACTCTAAATACAGCACACACTTAAACTGATACAGATGTTTTGAAGTGGCTAAAATATGCTATTTTTGCTGACCCTCTCCACAGCAGTAAAATGCTTTGCTTCCCTGCTTTTCCAAACTGAGGGTGTGTTGACCATGCAGGTAATATACTGACTATCTGATACAACCTCACTTCAAATAATCTGAACTATCCCTTTAAAGCAGCAGACAACAACAGTCAGATAGCAGACAGGTGAAATGTTATGCTGTCTTGACACTTCCTGCAGCTGCTTCACAGTAAAAGCCTTTCTGTGAGAAGACGTGGGCATGGGAGCTTTTAGTTGGTCTAAATTTACATTTGTGGCTTTTTGCCAGTTTTACACAAGTGAACATTTGGGCAAAGAGCTGCAGGCACTTATTTAGGCAAAAGTCAAACCTCCAGCCTACATAATAAAGATAAGAAACTCGCTTTTCCTGTCACTGTTTGCAAAAACTGAGAAAGCAGAGCTGCAGAGCAAGAAATCAATGCGTGAAATAACTGAAATTAGTTGATTCGTAGAAAAATAATCAACAAAGATTTGATGTATTTATATAATATATAATTTTTTACACATATTTATATCTACTGCTTTCAGCCTCTCAAATGTGACAATTATACTGCTTTTCCCTGTTTGACAATTTAAATGAATTCTCTTCAGGTCCTGTGCTATTAGTCACCCAAAACAAGCTATTTAAAGATCACCTGAAGCACTGAGAAATGGTGATGGGCAAATTTCACTCTTTTCTGTCATTTCATGGAGTAAACGTTTAATATTTTATGGTAATTTATGGTATTTTATTGGTAAATTAACTAATGCAACTGTCTTTAACTGTCATGTAATATCTAAGAAAGTTCCCTTGAAACCTGTGGCCAAGGCATCTGGCAATTCAGTTCCATTCAATTCAACCAAACAATAAACGGATCCTTAATGACAAACAATAAAAGTCTATTTATACAGCACATGTCAAAATTAATCAATTACAAAGTGCTTCACCAAAAAAAAACAAATAACTTCTGTCCATCTCATCAAACCTCCTGACAGATGGAGAAATTCAAAACCAAATGTTATGCAAGAAAGGGTGGAGTCTCATATTTTAATAACACTAACCAGTAAAATGACAGTGAGGAGAACTGAGGACAGTTAAAACATGCACCAAACTGTCATTTCACGGCAACAGCTGTTTTTAAACCAATCGTATGGCTGCCTTAGGATTTCCAAGATCTCCTTATCCCAAGTTTGTTGATGAGATTTTCTGCAGACCTTGAGCTTGAAGAGATGCAGGTTTGGTAACGAGAGATTAATTTCTCACTCAAGTTGTCAGAGCACCAGAGGAGAGGATCGAGAGTCCATCATGCTGAGCCGAAGTTACAGTCGAATCACAGTTGATTTGACTCTCATCCTGCTGCCAAATCTCGAACCTGGCAGAATGACAGGCTACCAAAACTCGGTCCAATAAACAAGCCACTAGAGGTCATGTGATTTTTGTTTACATGCATTGGTTTGCTTGTAACTGTGCAGTTAGAATAGCAAACCAAACATAAAATCCAACAAAGCCTTTAACCTTAAATAAACACATGGTTTGTGTAATTGAAGAGGTCCATCTGAGTGGTTTAACCTGTTATGTTGACTGGCTGAGTACAGATTTTTAGTACTCTAAACAAATGATTATGTTCTTCCATGATGGAATCAAATCAGTTATACTTTATTTGAAGGGGTGTGTGCCTAACATTGTCATTACACCGCCATAACCATGTCTAACCAAGTCTAACCAAGTCTGCAGTCTATGAATGTTGATGACTGTCATTTTTATTGCAAAGTTGACATTGTTTGAGATGTCTTTGTTATGAAAACTTGACATGAATAATGTCTTTGTTATGGCAACTTAACACTGTCATGAAAAAATGTGAGATTATCAAACTTAAAGAAACGGTTTAGCCTTATGTTTTCACTGTGTCATGCATATTTTCCTTGACCTCAAGTAAAGTGGTACATTTTGGACTTGTCATAAAGGTGTCATTAAGTTTTATTACACTGTCAAATGCTTTTGTTACGATGTCATGAATAATTTCCTGCACTTCAACTTAAAGTGGCGCCATTTGGACCTCATGTTTATGACAGGCATCAGCACACGGAAACGACAGTGTAATGATTGTTTCTGCGCACGACTTCAAACGAAGTGTTACCATCAAATGTAAATTATCCATACTACATTATTTGGTTAGTGAAGAACTGGTTCAAAATAGATATTTAAAAAAAGAAAACATTACCATGTTGAGACCTCAATCATAAACTGTATTTTTCTATTCAAACACTAATATTTCTTTGCGTGTGTATCATGTTTACATAACATTATTGCTAACCATTTACTGCAGGACTTTTTTTTTTTGGACTTTATCTGTTGGGTTCAGTACACTATGACAATCAGACACAAAAAAACTTAGATACACAATATATCCAGGGAAATATTTAATCCTCTTTATGTTTCATCAGCTTTCTTACTGTCATGTGGTAATGCAGAGAAATGTTATTGCAGTAGTCAAGGACACTCACATCCAGGACTTGAGAATAATGATCCTTTGTGCCAGAGGGGAACTACTTGAGTGTAGGTGGCAGCTTTTCAGATTATCTTACAAATTGGTAATGTGACCTGAAAATATTTGCCTTTTGAACTGCTAGTGAAGAACATATTCATCATCCTCTTGCTTTAGAAAATGTTCCAGGATGTATTTTCAGAAGATGGAAGCGCTCAGTCATACTATCTACTGGGACGACCAGATCAGTGTATGACAACAGGTTGGGTTCTCTTTGTCACAAGGACAAAATGTCACAATAACATTGTTATAGAGCACAACTGCACTAAGTGGAACCTCAGAACAACAACATCCTCTGCATGACCTGCTCCCTCCAAAGCCTGGTGACTGTTACTGCTAAAAGTTGGGCCTGATGCAATAACATGTAAGTATTTTTATCCTACATCCCTTGTACTTTTCACTCTTAACTGCAAAAACTTGCATGTTTCAAATTGATGAATGCCACCAGTACATGAAGAGCTGTGCATTTGTGACATTTGATCATAAGAATAACATACCTACTCTCTACATAAGGGCAGATTTTATTCATAAACATAAGTAAGAAGGAGAGCTTACTAGCGCTCAGAGGGGAGCTCAGAAGTTCAGCTGTCTGGAATCCGCAGACAAAAACATGACAGTTTTAGCAGTTTCAGTAGCCGTATCAGAGGACCTGAAACAATTCTAACATAGTCATACTGCTGCTAACGACATGTAATTACAGGACTGGTGTTAAAACACATCTTTCTGTAGCAAAGCGGGTTGTGACTTAGATGGGAGGCCATCAAAGTGGTCAGACAGTCACGGAAATGGACGAAATTATAGAGTAGGTGATTTTCCCCTGTTAACTGTTATAGCGGAGGACAATCCTGGACAGTGACCTGCATATAGACTCTGGCTGCATTATATGGTTAAAAAAAAGAAAACGGAGTGTGATTATTCTGACAGATATAGAGTTCCTAAGTCACAACGCTTGCAGTGGACCACAATAGGACCAGACTTCGGGAAAAAAAATATGAACTGTGGTAATTGGCAAGAGACAAATTATTTTTTGATCCCGTTTGAATTGTGCCACGAACCACACAAGGTTTATCAATTTTAAAGATATTTATTCAAGCCAAGACAGTCGCTGAAGTATAAGGCTGATTTTCACCTTCCAAAGGCTAATGTTAGCTAGTGAAGCTACCATGCCTGTTTGTTTTCATACTGGGATGTATTCACACAACTACAAATCCTACTCATTCTTTCTCTTCATAGCAGATAAAAGCATCAGGAGTTGCTGGATAAAACGCTTCAGGTAAGAAAACGTTACCAGGGGCAGTATGATTGGTGTTGGTAACAAATATTGTACAAAACGAGAGGTGTAGTTCACTGAGCAGTTTCACACTAAACTAAACTAAACTATGACAAACTTACCACAAACTGAGACTTTCTTGACTTCTAAAATTATGTCTTAAATTGACAAACAACATAATTATAATTTGCAGCATAGCTCACATGGAATCAAAGAAATAAATTGTCTCTCGCCACAGACTGCCATTTAGGTCCTGAATTTAGGTCCCATGGGACAAACCGGTAGAGACGTGACTTAGGCTCTTGCAATATTGCAATATAATTCACGATTAGTGGGAATGATCATTTTTGCATCACAGTTTTCATTTTCACTGATAAAAATCCTGATCATGTGACATTTGTTGGGATCTGTACCAAACAAACGTGTTTTCTTACAGAACTGCAGCTTCCGTGATTCTGATATACTTGGCCAAACTGCGATAATATTTTAAATTCATTGTGCAGGCCTAATATAGACCCTCAGGCAGCTGCAAGAATCTGCCAACTGAATTGTGCAAGATGCCATGCTGCCAACATGACAATAAATCATACCATCTAGAAAAAAAAAGGTGAACGCAATGTTCACTTTGCATTATGTTTCATTTTGTTATATGTTTACATTTTAGTTGATTTTGAAATCATATTTAATCTCTTCATTCATACCTAAGAGAAAATTCTAACTATGAATGAATTGGTGAATGCCACAAATTCACAAATCTCTCCATAGGAGTCACTCTTTCCCATTGAGAGGTTACAACAAGCTGATATGAAGCTAAAAACAAACCAATTGAGAGACTCACTTTGCACACAGCAGTCATGCTGTTAAATTAGGCATCCGGAATGAATTTATAAACCTAGATATGGAGGTGGTCATACAGTAACACAGCCAGACATAAATATACTCCTTATGCCTTTTTTTGTATCCTGTATTCTGATGTGTCTAGTTCAAAACAAAATTTAATTTTTTTCTAGATTTCCTATCTTATTTCTTAAGTGTTCCTGTCTTCTTCTGTCTGTTTTTCAGATGTATAAAGAAAATAGTTCCTGCATGAAACTGCTCACAAAAGGTCTGTGGGTTATCTTGAGTAACCAGGTCATGATTTCTGAAAAGTGACACTGCTGTTGATTTTTTTCAGGTGTATTTTTGGGGGCTTTGAGCACCACAAGCCGAGTGCAATGTAGTTCCATTATATTAAAGAGAAACTCACACCAAAACAATCTAGGTGGATAAATAGCACCAAAGGTAAGCAAAAAGTAAATATTTTTGATTTTAGGGTGAACTGTCCCTTTAAGCACTGCTCAGATTGAAAATCAACAACAACTATGGTTGAATGAACTCAAAGTCAGACTACAAAAACAAATTATTTTTACCTCCATTTCAGTGCCATTCATAATTATTGATAAATCAATAACCGGTCTCAGGCCTGACTGCTGGGTAAAGTTTGTGCATGGTGATCATCAGAGCTCCAGCAAGCCCTCTGCTGCTGCTCTGCAGTCATTCAGGGCGCAGCAGACGCTCTGCAGCAGCTACTGGAGAAATAAAAATGAGTGGAGCAACATTCCCTCCTTGTTGCTCTCAGCATGCCAGACTGATGCTGGCAGCAAGGTGATGCCGACCATCATCGCAGCCATTTGTTATTACTACTCACAGTGAGCGATGCTTTGCCATTAATAAGATCATAAAGATTACCCAACAAAAATACTTCTCAAACCTTCTCCTGCTGTGGTGCGTCTTGTCTACTTCTGATTTTCCTTAGGGATCAGTAATACAGCCTCTCTATTATTCAATCCACCTTTAAAGATCAGCTGCTGCTGCGGATGTCCGCTCTGTACCAAGCCCGTGGTGCTGTTTCATTTTTTAAATGAAAACCATGTTGGTGGGAGCTCATATATATTGTAAGACACAGAGAAATCAATCCTCTTTTGTCCCCTGTGTGGGCTTAAGAATAAGCAGTAACACAGTAATTGCAATTTACAGGTTATTTGCTGCTTTGCGCTTAATGGAAAATAATAGCATACAGTCTGTGGGTGGTTTATTATAGTTTCTAAAATTACTGTGTGATTATACAGAACTCCAGGTTGTGACTTCAAAACCAACAGAGGATTTAATATCTCCAACTTTGCCCCACCGTCCCCTCTGCAAATGATTAAACATACTTAGCAAATTGCCATAGAAGAATCACTGACTTATTGTAACCGAAGGAGCAATGCAACTGCAGGAAGTGTTGTGTTCAATGTTTTCTGCTCACATGATTAATTTATTCTTACTCTGTCAACAAACACTAAGAAAAAAACAAATCATACTGATGCTCACTATGTAATCAGACCTCTCATCACTTAATAGGTACTATACATAGTCATTTACTTAGCAGATGATATTTGCAGCATTTGTTCGTGTACTCACCTATACAGACGTCTATCTTGCCTTTGATGGCAGCCTCATGGAGCGGTGTGTAGTTCCAGTTGTCTCGAGCATTAGGGTCGGCCCCCTGACACAGCAACAAGGACACCACCTGGAAACAACACACACAACATCTGTATTTACTCTTTATTTGGCAAGAAAACATCAAATCCCAGGTGCTTCTTCTGATCCATGGGTGTTTTTCTCCCTACTCAAGCTGGTAAACTTTAATCAAGCCAAAAGGTTGCGAAGCCACACGTTTAGCTAATGATGGACGATGGGATCGTCCTTGAGCCAAACCCTAGATACCAGTATCAGAAAAGCCTCTGATACTCCTAAAATTCTCAGTCGAGTATCAGCGAGTCTTTGCACCAATTTGATCCCACATCATTTATTAGCTCTGAAACAGGATTCATACTACTTCCCAGCAGCATCCTATATGCCATTTTTTTAAACCTGAGTCAGGCCATACAACATACATATCACATCCATACAGGCTTAGTAGTATAAAGCTGTCAAAAAATAATATCTGTAGCCTATATTTGTTAACGCACTAGTATCGGATCAGTACTCAGCATCAGTATTGTGAAGCAAAAAAATGGTATCTACCACACAAATAACGCACCGATGCACCTGTCAATCTCAAACCCCCTTCTTACCCTTACTTGTGAAAAAGATACCTTTGGCCAATGCATATATTATTATCAACTAGACACCAGATGTAAGGATGGCACCCATTCAGTTCAATGAGAATTGCTCACCTGGTGCATAAGCCAAAAATGTATACTTCTGCGGTATGCAGTCCACTGAATACGCATGTGAGTTCCGGCAGGGTCCATATACTTTACATTGCAATGACAGATTTTTAAACTGACAGCTTTAGGAAAGTTCAAAATTCAAAATTCATTATTGAAGGAGTCGTAAGTTATCTTGTTTGTAGCTTGAGTCCTGTCAACAGTTTTACAGATGTTAAAATGGCGATTTATGGAGAAAATGCTTTCTGGGTCACAGGTGAATTTTGTCAGCCATGTTTTTTGTTTACTCTTGGCGTCATGCACCTGGTGGGCTTTGAGGTCGGAAGTTGGAAAATTCAACTATGAAATTCCGACCCCTGATGTTGTCTCGAATCGTCAATTATCCAGCTGAGATATTCCACAATGCGAGAACCAGGCCCGTACACCTCCTCTTGCACCGCCACCCACAACACTTCTGGATTACGAGTGCAGCAAATCACACATAAACCAAAAAAGGCAAACGACCACTTTCAGAGGTTCAGCTGAGTAGAGGCTGAGTGATTGGTTTCAGTTTGGACGGTGTTTACTCTCATCACCATGCTAATCATCACTGTGATCATGCAGTTGCATTAACACGGCATTTTTCTGACAAGGTTGCAAAGTGCCCTCCTAGAAAGCTCTAAAAGCCTCTAAAACATCTGAAACTGTAAACATTAGATTGATCACTGTGGTTAATGGCTGGGAGGACAAAAAGCATTAGCACATCTGTCACAGATATTCCAAAACATCATCACGCATAGGAACGACCAGAATATCAAAGTAGCAGCGAGACTGAATGTTCAGGTTTCCTCAGTGTGATCTTTCAGGCTGACTGTGCACGTTAGAGAGAGCTGATTTGCATGTTTGGACAGAATCATCCTTTGCTCTCATAACAACACCAGCTGCAATTTACTCCTACATCCAGTCTGGATTTTACCACCACACCAGTTCTTGTGCACAAAACTGCCTCCTAAACTTTTTTTATCACCAGCAATCATTTAAATTCTACTGAAGTATTAAATGCTTGGCAGGGCTATTTTGTTGCGAGCAGGATGTAGGAAGAGTAGCACACATTTTTCACCTTTGTGTCGCCCTAATGACTACTCACAGTCCCTTCCACCGCTCTCATGTGGATTTGTGCATATTCAGCATGCTTGCTTGCCCAGAACACAGGGTTCCTGCACCTTTTCCAAAGTCAAATTCCAGCACTTTTTAATCATGTTCATGGTGCATTCTAAGCTTTTTCCAGCACTTTACTGCTGTGTTACATGACATATTTATATACATTTATATTCTCAAAATGATTGGGCTCTATATCACTTCTTCATGACATTAAATCAGATGGTATTGTGCTATAAACAACCAAAATTAGGTTTTGTGATAGAATTCTACAGATGGGTGACAAATTTAAGGGAACACAACAAAGTTTCATGTTACAATATTTGTCACCTGTCTTTAAGTAGACTTGGCATCCTGTATAACAAGGCAGAGCCATAATAAACTGATCACTTAAACCATTACTCAACAAAGAACATCAATTTCAAAATCTTTGTCATTTTCCTTTCACTCTTCGTTTACAAGCCAATGTTCATTCAGAGTTGCAAGCAAGGCTTAAGTCAATCACTTTATTTTTTGTGAAAGGCAAAAGTAATTAGGCTCTCTCCAACTTATTTTATTTCTTTATCTAAAAAGCAAACTATTCAGTCAGGTAGCCATTTATTATGAAAGTAGAGATACATGATTTTTACTGGACAGGAAGGGTATGGAAAAATTTAAATCTGAAAAGTAACTAGTAACTAAAGCTTCAGACAAATTTAGTGAGTAAAAAGGGAGTAAAAAGTACTATATTTTCCTCTGAGATGAAGTGGAGTAAAAGTATAAAGTTGCAGAAAATACAATACTCAAGCAAAGGATAAGTGCCTAAAATTTGTACTTAAATACAGTACTTGAGTAAATGAAGTCTAATTACAGTGGTTACATTCAATCACTGTAAATAACTAGAACTCAGAAGCAAAACAGTGGCAAAATTAGAAATGTGACGAAATCAACACAACAATAATCAAATAATCAAAATGTTGCTGTGTGAAGTCTCACCTCAGAGTGACCAAACGAGCAGGCATTGTGAAGCGGGATCAGACCCCCGTCATCTCGCGCGTGCACATTAGCGCCCGTCTGAAGCAGGTGGTCTACCACATCTTTACGCCCAAAACCTTAAGTTTTAAGAGTAAAGGACAGAGAGAGTTGAGAAGGGATGTAGTGAAAGAGAGAAAGGACATAAGGAGATATGAACATGGAGATCAGTGTCACACCCGTAGAAAGTCTTGCACATAACTTTTTTTGTGCAGGATTGACTCTGACAGAAGATTTCAGCGAGGTTTCAATACATTCTCAAACTCTGAAACAGGAATTTCTCTTCTGTTCATTTTACGTCCTGTTTCTCTTCTGCTGTATCTGTTTTCAGTTTCCCGTTTCATGTTAATAATTAATGCTTAACTCTAAATCGTCTTTTGGGCTTTTTTCTATTTATACATTTTGTTCTGCGCTTGTAGCAGCTGTTTGGGAAAGTGCCGCACAAGTGAAGCTTCTTATGTCTTCACTACAAACATGTCATGAGACTCGAGAGAATCTGTTCTTGTTCAGGCTTCTGAGGATTAGGAAGGCCTGAGATATAAAACAGCTGTGCATGTTTTTCTTTCTTTTTTTTTTTTTTTCTTCTTTTTTGTCTTCACTGATAGAATAATTAAAAACAGCCATCTCTGGACTTGAAGTGAAGATGGGCAATTTTCATAACTGTGGACTTCCTTGATTAATGAACAAGTACGGTGAGCATTAAGGTGAAGAAATTTAATCTTGTCTAGAACCACACAGATAAATCAGTTGGCCATTATTGGCCTAGCACAGCTATACTGCTCTACATCTGTAAAGGGTATATGTTGTCAGATACATTGTGATTGGGATTTTTTTTTTTTTTTTTTAGCTTTATAGGTTGTGTTTTATGTATATTTGAACATTTTTCGTAATTGATGTTGTATTTGAGTTCTTTCATTTACACAGTGGAAGTTTACTGTTTCAGTGACCTCCATTTTTGGCTCTTTACCTGTAAGAAAAGAATATCATCTGATTCGCCAATATTCGATTTTCCCGTAACATTGGTATAGACATCAGACCCAAAAATCCAGTAGCGGTCAGCTCTAATCTTGTTTATTGTTGAGATGAGTCTTTATGATTTGCTTGTAACATTTAAATATTGTTTCTATTGGGCGCAAACCTCATATCTCCAAATTCTGACCTTTTTTTTTTTTCAGGAATCAGTGCTATTGGTCACCCTTTATGTTTGCCTGTGAGTTTCACACTTATTTAACCTTGAAAGGTATTAAAAGAGCTACTAACTTTGACTAAGCAGCATTCAATTAGTTTAAAAACACAGCTTTTTTAATCTCCTGAAAAGGAACAATTTTGCAGATAAAAGATTTCTGTCCGTCAGCGAACATACCATCTGTCTCATTCAAAGAAAAGTCTGAGGTCAAACCACCGTGACTGTTTTGTTGCAGACATGTTTAAAAACTTTTTGAAGCAATTTCAACAAATTTCATTGGCTGACAAAAGCTCTTAAAGGGATAGTTCACCCAAAAACCTGATAAAATGCCTCCATACTGTGCATCTGGAGTAATCCAAGGCTTCTAAAGCCCTGACTTGCTGGTCACTTGCGCATGCACACATGTCACATCACATGCACCCAGTTCAAACGGCATGCACATGAACATGGCTCAAAGCTAACTATCTGCAGTGAAGATTTAGGCTGAAAACATGATGTAAATTATGTCTTTTCAAGTCAACTTGACATGTCAGGGCTTCAGGAGATTTGGATTACACCAGACGAGCAGTGTGGAGGCATTTTATGTTTATTTTCTGTGCTTTTTACGTTTGAAAACTGGTCACCATTCGCTTAAATTGTTTGGGAGATTCTGCAACAATGTTCTGCTGTGAAACTCCAGCAGTGTTTTGTGACTAAAAAACTAAACCTGACGTTCAATCAGCATGAGGATGAGTACATACTGACTGAATTTTCATTTTTGGATGAACTATCCCTTTAATGATAATATTTACCTGTAGCAGACTGAACTTTCAATACATGCCATGGATATAATGCTAATGACAACTTCCAAACTTTAATCAAATGAAACTGCAAATAATCTTTTCATACTAGCCTAGAGCTAAGTGAATATTCTAAAAATGGAACAAAATTACAGTTACAACAATGCCAGTTACTCAAAATAGAAGAACTGCTCTGCACATACACACTGTATGGTGCACTTTTGAACTTTATTATTTGGGTTTTCTGGTTTGACTGAGGTCAATAACCAGAGATGGACAGTATTTCAATCAAATGTATTTTAAATATGTATTTAATTACATCTGAGAAGTTTGTAAATTGAATTTGATGGACAGAAAAAATAAGATGTCATTTGTGACAAAATACTTTATTTTGTATTTTATTTTGATACCTTTGATGAGCAAGTATTTGTAATTTGTAACAAGATACTTTTTGATGTATTTTTGCCTATCTCTGCCTCTAACATTGTACAGTAGCATAGCAAAATATGCTGCTTCATCACTGCTAGAATCAAGAAAACTAGAAAACTAGAAGAATCAAAAGCAGCAGTTCTAAACAAATAACTGTAAAATATTCTCAAAGCTTTCCAAGACCACTCTGTCCATGTTGTTTACTTTTTATCATTGCATGACATCATTATCCTGGAAAAAGAGAGATGGGGGAACTGTAAGTAAACATAAGGTTTTTGCTGGAAATAATCATACCGATGGTAAATTGTCCTTTTAAAAGAAGTGAGTCCAACAGGGTAGATATCATAGATTAAATGTTTTTGAGAATAAACAGAAAGTTGTGTTTTTATTTGTTGGTGCATTTCAGAATGTTTTCTGTTGGTACCATCATCCTGATAACTGTTGTGCTAAAACATTCAGCTAAAGGCTCTAAGCTAATGTTAGCTACTTTCTGCTCACTCCCACCCTTACGTGCAGCTCCCCAGTTTGTTAAAGGTAATTTTCGTTGTGGTTACCTGCAGCGAAATGCAAGGGTGTCGATTTGCGTCCTGCCATGTCTTTAGCGTTCACATTCACCGCATCCACCAGTTTCTTCACTCTCGAAACATCCCCGTTTCGACAGGCTTCAAACAGCTCCCTGAAAGCCCCGTTAGCACTACCGCCGCCGCCGCTGCTACTGCTGCTGCTGCCCGGGTGACCGCTGCCCGAGTCGGGTGTAGAGCCGGGGCTGGTCCCGCTCCCCTCGGTGGTGGTCGGGGAGCTAGCGCTGCTGCTAGTGCGGCTGCTGCTGCTGCCGCTGCTGCTGCTGGCGGTGAGGGCCAGAGCTGGGGAGGTGGTGGTGGGAGAGGCAGGGGTTACCTCACCGTCAGCCGCGTTCTCCATCGCTCCTCGGTGGGGAAGCGGGGTGGCATCGTCGGTGGGCGCCGGAGGAGAGCCGGGCGGGGTGCCGGGGAGAGAAGAGCCGCGGGGAGGGGAGGACAGCAGGGAGTTTGGCTGCTGCTGCTGCTGAGAGGTGCGACGAGGCGTCGCCATTTTCACAACACAACAGTCAGTCCCCACTAGCAACAAAAACACTGCTGACAATTTCCTGCCAGGAAAGACACACTTCCGCTCAGGTTTACTGGGATTACATTTAATGGACTGCATCTCCTCAAATCATGTTTAATAAAGCTTTACTGGGATATCAGGACAACTTAGTTACTAAATTAGTAACAGATTCTATATGCAGGATTATTATGGACAAAAAATGACATAAGCATAAGTAAATAAATTGATGAATAAATAAATGTAGAAGTGCATAAATGAATAAATGTATAAATAAATAAATAAATAAACAAACACAGAAATAGAATTTTTCATTACAATTTCATTAAAATGTGTTTGTTTTCGTTTATGTATGTCTTTAATTATTATGAATGAATGGAAAAATTAATAATTATTATTTGATCTTTTTTGTCCTTCAGAGATTACAGACTAAATAACTTGTAGATATAATGTAATGTTTGTAAACAAGGAACCGGTCTATATATTGTATGTTTTACTATACATGTCTGATTATTTAGTAACTAATTCCTCTTTATTCTTCCACTGCAGGGAAGAAGACACCAGCCCAGAAAGATGATTTTTTTCACCTCAGGAAGACAACTTGTTATACAGTTTTGGTTCAAATTCCATTCCAGGGTTTTTATTCATTTTAACTTTTAAAGGAGCAATATGCAGAACATAGATATTCTATTAAATAGGTTGAAATCCTATTTAATACACAACCTATGGTTGAAGTGAGTTGTCAAGTCATGGCATGGAATTTTGATGTATCACCATGAAACATAAAATTACTATAACTTTAGTATAACTCATCCAATTTGAAAGAAAGGCCTTAAGACCTTGGTTATGCTATTACATTTTACAATATGTAATTATACTACAGTCATTAATTTATAGTATTAAAATTAATACAGTCATGTATTTTACAATAGTTGAATTGGTGCTGATTACTGCTGTAATTATAATTACAATACTGTGATTATAACTGTAATAACAATTACAGCACCATGATTATTACCATAATAACAATACAGTCACAGTACTGTCTTACTGCGATTAGATTTACAGTAATCATACTGTGAAATATATTTATAGCAACATACCAGCTAATTGCTGCCAGTAAGATACTGTAAATTTCACAGCATTAATATTGCCTATTTACGTAATGGTTGACAAGATGTCAATTATCAGAAATTAATAGACATAAGACATAAGAAATGCAAGAAGC